>CP092871.1:33579269-33624824 GCA_030710605.1 Cordylochernes scorpioides | reverse complement strand
AACCCAGCTATAAAGCAATTTGTTAGAAGTAGGCCTGTAATCTAACAATGAACCTTATTAAAAATATTTTCTCCTTTTTTTTATCTTTACGAAACCAACGCCTCAATTGCCAAAAGTCGAAAACTGTTCTGTTTGCAATTAATTAGAAGATGTTGAATATACACCACCGCTTCTTTAAAAAATTAACTTTTTTACTTCGATATAATTTTTAATAATTAATGGAAATGCTGCGTGGGTTGGTTTGATTAAATACTGAGAAGCTTCTTAGTAAAAAATTAATTGGTTCAGTAAGGAAGTTACAAAGATATTGCTATTTTTAACTTTTGTTATTTTTACTGGGTAATATTTTCCAAATTTGATGCAATTCAATTTAGAGGAAACCAGGTTTATTTGAGGTTTTCTCTGTCTCGGTATCATTCTACTGAATTTTGGATATTTTTGTCAAACGTCATTAGCTTTCTTATTCATATCATAACATTAGGTTTTGAGTTAATAAATATTTATATTTGAACATTGTGTATGTGGAAATTGAGTAAGGAAGACTAATAAAAAAGTTTGATTATGACACACAACTCTGGAATTCACAATCACAAATTAATAAGCATTAGATTCATATAATACAAATCTAAAAAAAAACTAATATCACAATATGTTTAATAAATGTAAATCTTAAAAGGGAGTTGCTTCTGAACACCTCCCGCACGGCTCGGCAACACTCTAATATCTGTCTCTTTTTACTAATCTCTATTAAAGAAATAACATTTAAAAATAGCATATTAGATTGCACTCCGCATACGTAGGTTTTATTTTTAATAAATATGATTTTAAAAGTTTATTATTTCTAAAGTTTCAAATGCGAAGAGTTTGTGCTAACAAGAGAGATATTATTAGACTATTCTCGTTTTTTTCCAGATTTCCTGAACAAACATTTGTTGTTTTCTTTTTGTATTTCAATTTTATATGTCGAGTTTCACTGATGCCTAAAGAGATAACCAGTGTAAATATTACATCAGTAAAATTGGTCTTTTTCAATATCATCAAAGCGAATGTAGTATCAGCAGAAAATTAGACCTTCCCAAATTATTTGAATTAAAATTAAATTTTGTTTTTAAACACACACATGGCACCTGATGTGTTTATTCTAGGAGTACAAAGAAAAAAAAACTTCATATTTAAAAATATTGTAGCAAGGTGTTTATTATTTTATTAACAGAATACATTTTTATGTGTATATTTTGCTACTCTGTAATCCCCCTCATTGCTTATATTTTTATCAATCGTTATTTATATTTGCCCCAAATAAATTGCTGTATAATCCTGAAATTTGTCTTTTATAATTTTCCATGTGGCATTTTGGTGGAGATGCTGGGTAAATTAGAGTAGACAAACTGAAGATTGCCGAGAAGACCTTGAGTCCATGAGTGCTGTGATCTACGTTTTCCAAGACTGGCTCCAGGATTCCACCGCCGTGTCAAAGCCAAGACTTCCTTCTAAGATTACGATGTCCCTATATAAGATACGACGACAAAGGCTCTCTTCACGCCGCAATTTTTCTTGCGTACACGAAATACTAGGGAGAAAGTTCTGAAATTTCGATGGAATCCTTAGCAAAAGCAAGTCAGATCCATGTCAGTAACTACAATAATTACAAACTGTGGGTCACAGCTCCCATAGGGGAGGAGCTATGTAGCAATGTATTTATTATTTCATTAACAGATAATCATTTTTATGTTTATATTTTGCTACTCTGTAAAGTTCCTTCATTGCAATTTTTTTTTTTCATTATTCTTAATTTGAATTTGCCTCAAATAAATTTCTGTGTCATCCTGAATGTTTGTCTTTCCTAATTTTCCAAGTGGTAATATTTTTATTGAAGTGATATGTGCTTGGCATTTAAAATATTTACCAACAAAATTTAATATAAATCTATATTAATAAAATGGAAATTTCATAAGTGGATATCACTAAAAACTTTCGTTACAATGCATCAATTTCGACCAAATTTTCAACATTTATGTAAAACGAGATGGAGCAGGTTTTGCTTAACATCAAAATATTTTTCCTAACTTTAACATACATAACTTTGCTGTTATCGATAAAATACAAAAAAATTCAAGAGAGTTAAAGTGTTTACACTTTTGCGCTTCTTGGAAAATTAGTTTTAATCTTTTTTATATATATTTTAATAACTTTTATACATGGTAAGATACTTTTATTTTATAGTTTTCATATTTTATACCAAAATAAGTTGAAGCCTTACTTGATGAGATCAATTTTATATTTTAGATAAATTTTTAGGCTAATTTTAATTTATTTCTTTTTTATTTTATATACAGATTATATATGCTATTTCTAACTTACGTGGCTAGTATTTTTATAAGACTAAGGTTATTTATATTATTTTTTACAAAAAAAGATTGAAATTTCATTAATGTGCTCAATTTTATGTCTTTTTTGAGGACCTTGACAAAATTTTTAATTAATTATTTAGATATTTTAATAACAGATTATTTATGGTGTTTTCCACTTATATGGGTTGTTTTGTAAAAAAAATTTGGGTTATTTCTATTTTTTTTTTTACTAAAAAGCTTGAAATTTCATTAATGTGCTCAATTTTATGTCTTTTTTGAGGACCTTAACAAAATTTTAATTAATCGCTTAGATATTTTAAAAGTAGATTATTTATGGTGTTTTCCACATATATGGGTTGTTTTGTAAACAAATTTGGGTTATTTCTATTTTTTTTCACTAACATGCAAGATATTTTATTGATATGTTTATGTGATTGTCATTATGAGGCCCTTCTCAAATATTTCTTAAGAAATTTTTATTTAATTATTTAGATCTTTCAAATACAAATTATCTGTGGTATTTATAACATATAGGTGTTGTGTTTTTTAAAATATTTGGGTTTTTTTATTATTAATCGCAAAAAAGAGCAGGCAATTTCAATGTGTTCAATTATGGGTCATTTTGAGGTCTTTTTTTTAAATTTTCTTATGGATTTTTTTAATTATTGCTTTGATCTTTTAAATACAGTTTATATATTATATTTTATACATATATAGGTTGTATCTAAAAAAATGGTTATTTATATTTTTAAATAAGCAAGGGATTTCTTTTACGGATTCATTTATTTGTCTTTTTGACGTCCTTTTTCAATTTTTTTTTAAAGATATTTTAATTTATTCGATTAAATATTTTATATTTATATTATTTATAGTTTTTTTTAACATATAGGGGTTGTATTTTGTATTTTAGAAAATTATTTCTATTTTTTACCTCAAAAAAGCATGCTTTTTCATAGCCGTATCCAGCGGTTGGTCTATTTTTGAAGCTTTTTAATGATAACTGGTTTTGTACATTAATATTTTGGTAATAATATTATGATTTTAGTTTTTAAAAATCTTTTTAACATATCTGAAGGTTATTTTGAATAAAAAATTTAAAAATTTTGATTTTTACCTCAAAAAGACAGGAAATTTTTATGCTTTGTTTAGAAATTGCTGGTTTTGAAGCTTTTGTTATTAATCTCAATCTAAATTTTTATTTTTAAATATGCCATACAGTTTATTTATTATATTTTCTACATATATGGGTTGTATCTAAAAAATAGGTTATTTATATTTTTAAATAAGCAAGGGATTTCTTTTACGGATTCATTTATTTGTCTTTTTGAAGTCCTTTTTCAAAATTTTTTTAAAGATATTTTAATTTATTTGATTAAATATTTTATATTTAGATTATTCATAGTTTTTTTTAACATATAGGGGTTGTATTTTGTATTTTAGAAAATTATTTCTATTTTTTACCTCAAAAAAGCATGCTTTTTCATTGCCGTATCCAGCGGTTGGTCTATTTTTGAAGCTTTTTAATGATAACTGGTTTTGTACATTAATATTTTGGTAATAATATTATGATTTTAGTTTTTAAAAATCTTTTTAACATATCTGAGGTTTATTTTGATTAAAAAATTTAAAAAATTTGATTTTTACCTCAAAAAGACAGGAAATTTTTATGCTTTGTTTAGAAATTGCTGGTTTTGAAGCTTTTGTTATTAATCTCAATCTAAATTTTTTTTCAGAATATGCTTCGCCACAGCCGACGTTTACTTGGTAGGAATACGGCTGCTTCCAGGAGATATAGGAATGCTAGAGCTATTGAGACACCACTTCAAAGTGAGACGCGTCGTGCGCTTCGCCGTCTTAGGTATTCTGAAGCCCGCGTCGCAGCTACACAAACTATGCAAGTTCCTGTTCAGCCTATTCAGCTTTGGACTCATAAGCCGTTTTCAGGTTTGCAGTATAATGCCCATATTGATTATAAAGCTGATTCATCTGTCGATATAGGCCAAATGTCTCGGGTATGCCAGTTTTGCTCTGCTTTGAGATTTAAAGATGATGTAATGTAATAGAAACAAAATAAACATCATCCTACCTAATATACATTACTTCTGAGGATTAAAGATTTTGATTTGTGTTGAGAATTTTGCATGCATTTCTCTATTTCTTTTCTTATCTTGCAAAGCTAATGGATTGTTTAGGTTGCTTATTTTTGACTCGCCAATTTGTTTAGTGATAAAGTGGCATAGCGTTCTTTTTCAGAGCATCGCCCTACAAAAAAATTACCTGACCTTTCCTAATATTCAGATAGATTTATTATATCAACATACTAGACTACAAACATTCCCTCGAGTAAAACCCGGGCGGAGCCGGGTACACCCGCTAGTACTCAATAAAATAACCCCTTGTATCAATATTGATGTAAAATCATCGGGTTTCTAAGGATATGTTTATTTAATTTTTCCATTATTAGTAAATATAGTATCAGAAGAAAGTTAGAGAAATTCTCAAAGTAACTAGAATTCAAAATTATTTTAATAACATGGCACCCGAGGTGTTTATTAAAGATAACAAAATCAGTATTTAGAATTTCAGAAAAAAAACATCTAAATATTTAATATAAATATTCAATAAAATAATTCCTTGTATCACAATTTCGAAGTGAAATCGTCCGGCGTTCATTTTGTATTACCTCAATATAAATATTCTTCACAAATTCTAAATACATATGCTTATCACTTATAAGTTGTCTCAAAAAATCGTGTTTTTCTTAAAACGTTGTTTTTCTTATTACTTGGCGAATTATATAATTAAGGTGAATACATAATTATACATAATATAATTACTTTATACATAACGGCGAATAATATTATGGAGAATAATATTTGTATTTCAATTTTTTGCAAGTGTTTGCGACTTTTGGGACTTTTGATAAATAAAAATATACACAGAAACAATATTGTAGGTATTTTTAATTTAGAGCCTACTCCCTATCTATTAACTTAAAAAAAACTTCAGACAGAAAAAGCAAAAACACACTTTGTTTATTTTGCATAAGTTTAGAACAAAAGCACGCGCCTGATAGCGAGCTGAGTTTTTAATTCCGTTCGACGGCCAACTATGCAAATATATACATAACTATAAAATTTGCATATGTCCATATCTAAAATAAAATATTTATAAATAATACATGATAATATGCACATGAGTCTATTCGCATTGTAAAAAATATCTATAAATATAAAAATGTGTGAAGTATTTCAACAATATATTTCAAGAATGAAAATATAGAGCGCACCAGTTTATATATAGCGTCTTAGATATCTATATTTTGATGATTAATTGCTGAAGTCAAGGATGGATGTCAATTTGTCCATTATTCATTTCGCTTCAGAAGACGACCTTCATCAAAATTACTTTGTGGTTAGAAGTCTAGCCACCCTGTCAATTAACTTGATCGTATTTACTCAACTCTTCCATCCTTAGTAAGTGCTCTCTTGAATGATAAAATAAAACACAAAATATTTAATATATTTTCAAATTCAATTATTTGTAACAATTAAATATATACTGGTAATTTGTATTTCTTTTTAATAATATCATCAAAAATTAAATATTTATTTGAAAAAAAAAAACATTACCGGAATATTCAAGTTTATGCACGGGCAGAATCTACCCAACCCGTCCAGTTAAGGGTTAATGGTTACAAATTTTATAGATAGATGGCAATTGAATTTATACATAAAATTTTATTCTTTTTATGCTTTTAGAAATACACTCATGGACAAAACTTAAGGATGTTGTATCTTTTAGCATGTATGTCGAGATTCAGACAATAAATCTGAAAGATATTTAGTACACCGTGGTCTTTATTAAAGACATACGAGATAACCAAGGGTGACCTTTTGTCCATGAATGTATATCTCTAATCGTGAAACTAATAATTAATGATGGATTAGGCCATATTCAGGATGAATTTTTAACTAAAAATCGATTAATTTTGATTTCAGGATTTTTTTTTTTCGAAAATCTTTTCAATGATAATTCAATAAAGTAGTCACATACGCTTTTAAGTCTGTTGGCCCTCGTTAAGTGTGGTATTTGTAATGTCCATTGTTCCAATGGATTTCTTTATTGAATATATTTAATTCATTGTTTATTACTCTTTTCCCCCCACCAATTCCTCTGAATCGATCCTTGACAAATTTCACTTATATGTGAATGAGGAAATATACTCGAAGCGCCTATACCTAATAGCTCGAATAAAAACGACCTCGTTTGTAAATATTGTTTGAACAAATTTTATATATATTATATATATATGAAAAACAATAGAAAAATAAAATAATAAAAAGGCCTGGTATTGATATTAAAAATAAAAAATGCATATCCTGACCAGGAGCACGTGTGCTTTTCAGAAGGCAGAGCGCCATCTGGTGGAACAGAAATCAACTAAACATTGATTTAGCCTGTTCCTTGATATTTGGCCAACCCAATTTCTTGATAAATCAAAAAAGGTCATCCACGATCGCGTTTCGCGCTGTTGGCGCTCGCCAGCGTGGAGTAGGATTTTTAATATCAACACACGACCTTTTCATTTTTTTCTATTGTTTTTTCACATTTTAAGCGTATTTACGCAAGTTTGGTCTTAAATACCCATTTATTGGTTTCGCAAGAAGCCACTGGGACCAAAAATCTTTTTTTCGTAAGTAAGGCGAGTTTTGATGTTCTTTCCACACGCGGTCAACAAGAAGCAGAGGCAGGGCTAGATGTTAGCACCGAGCGGGTCGGAGACAGCCCACGGGACAGGGGTAGAGGCCATGACACAAACCTGCCTAACACCGAGACATGGAGAGAGAGCCAGAAGCGGCCTTCGTTGATGAACACACTGTATCACCCTCTGAGCTAAAACTATTCTGGCGCGGTTTCCTATATAAAGCCATAGAAGGGGGCCCCTTCTGGGCGTCGGCTATGACTTCTGGCTTTGCCTCGTACTCTCTCCAACCGCTCTTTTGCTGTTTTAATTTTGACGTCATGATTTTGAGTTTAATGCAAATGACTCAGTTTATATCAATAAATATACAGTATATCATAAAAAAAATGGGGGGTGGAAGCAAATAGGAGCAGTATATATTTTAAAAGAAGGGTATGATCTTATAAAATATTGGCTCTAACTAATTGGAAGATATGTAAAATATCCTAACATAGTGTAATTATATTACAGTGCAAAATACACTACATATATATATATAATAAAATTTAATCTATTATTATAACTTCCTTGGAAATTATAAAGTTAAGGGAAGGCTTACGTCCCTAGAGGTGACAACCTGTTGTGCCATATAACCAACAACAGGAAAACAGAAAACAGGATAGGTTCGAATTTTGTTCCCGGTGGGCAGGGGGGAACTTCAGGTAAAAAGGCTGGTGGAAGAGAGTTGGGAGGTGGAGATCAAAGGAGATGAGGCCGTACTGTGCAATCTCATTGCTGGAGCCATGTCAACACGCCTGTTTATAAAGACGTAGCATTCTTATCGCCACTAACCCCTGGAGTGTTCATTACCATACCCATTTACATTATTACATATAAATATTCAGTTTATAAATAATTATAAGCTGCGAAAAGATTTTTATTTGTATCATACAATTATAACTCCATTTAGAATCTCCCAGAAATTTGTAAATATCATTTCTTCCCAGGACACATATGAAATTCAGAATTAGCGACCAGGTTATTAAGTACTTGTATTTATTCCTCATTAAGACAGAAAAACAATTTGTAGGAAAAACAACACATCAAAGCTCGAGCACGCACATCCAAACTATACTAATTGAACTTCCCCTAGAAGTAGAGAAAGATAAAAGTTCTCTAATTATAGCGAAGAATTGAGAAATCCCTGGAGGGCATTCGTATTAATAAATTCTGGAGCATACAAACCCAGGATGGATCCGTTCCAACTTCTGCTAATTTGTGGCTCATACATATTCAGGTGTGTATACAGGGCTTGATTTAGTCGCTCGCACTGCTTTTTACCGGCAAGGGAATAAAGAAGAGACGGCTTAGCACCACGCTTTATTGACACCTTTAAAATTAATTGGTTGTTCGCTTGACGCTTTTTAAATAACCCCCGGGTTGTTTACTCCACTGCGATCTTAATTTAATTGCATTTCTCGCTGCTGCATGAAGGGGGTGTATTTACATGGCTGGCTCCATTAAACACGGTTGCTCAAATGTAATTTTCTCTTTTAAATTACCCTCACACACTACCGGAACACTTACAGTGTTCACCAAACATTCTAATTGTACTCGCTAGCCCGTCGTTCAATTTGATCTTTTTTTGGGAAAAGTTATAACAAATATATAGAGAGGTGTAATGAGTTTATTATTATACACTTGTTGTGTGAATAACCCCTGGCCTCGAGCAGGTTTGTCCTGAGTGAATGTTTGCCTAACTATAGTTGTTTTAACCAAAATGTTTATTTATGTTATTACAGCTCTATTATTATAAGGTTATCCCAAAAGTTGGTAAACATAATATGATTTATATTTGGCAATTGTTTACGAACTTTTTAGAGAACTTGGTAATATTAGTAACCTTGGTAAAATTATAACAGATTTCTTATAAAAGATTGATTTGATATCTGATGTTCTATATCAAAGGTGGCCAATCACAGGCGGGCCAAGTTACAGAATTACAAAGTTGTCCTAAAAGTTCTTAAACACTTGAAAAATATATATCATAATCATAATGAATCAATTTAAATCTCCTTTGGATATCTGATATCAGAATATAAAACGTTTATGGAGATAAGTATCTTTATTTTGATCTTCTCAAGCTTTCGGGCTTGTCTGCCCTTCTACAGGAGAAACAATATATAATATTCTTTATATATTGTTTCTCCTGTAGAAGGGCAGACAAGCCCGAAAGCTTGAGAAGATCAAAATAAAGATACTTATCTCCATAAACGTTTTATATTCTGATATCAGATAATCATAATGTGTTTATGAACTTTTGAGACAACCTTATATTAGTAGTAATAGTGCTATAATAGAATATTAACATATCACCAATTAAAGCAAACCCAAAAAAAGTTAAATTTATTAAATTTATTTCTGTGTTAACAGATCGACCATTTATCAAAAATGGTTAAAATTAGCATATCCTTAATTTAAACAAACAATTATGACCATGAATTTGTTAGTTATTTCGAATAGGGTTTTTAAATTTTGTTCTTTCAGCTTCGATAAATCAGTGCTCTTCAAAAGGTGTTTTTTCACTTAATTTTGGACATCTGTGTAGTATATCTGATTATCTATGTAATTATAAAACATTTTTTTCAGAAATTTGAGCACATTAAAACAATAACATATTTCTCGTTTCGATATACACCATCAGCATTTATAAAAACTTACTGCCTTTAAATGCAGGATAAATAAAACACAGTTAGGATATTTCTTTGGTTTCTTGCATGATACTATACTATTAAAAATGGAAGATCGCGAATTCGTACCAGTATTTATCATTCTGTAAAGAGGGAGAGAAAATAAGAATGAAATAAAGTTTTAAAAAAGTTGTATTATATTTATTTATTAAAAATAAAGAAGCCATTTCCTGACCACGAGCACATGTGCATTTTAGAAGGTAGAGCGTCATCTAGTGGAGCAAAAATAAACTAAACGTTTATTTAACTTGCTCCGTGATATTTGGCCAACCCAAATTCTTGATAAATTAAGAAAAGCCATCCACGAACGCGTTTCGCGCTGTTGGCGTTCGTCAACGTGGAATAGGCTGTACCACTGCGACCAAAAGGTTTATTGGTCCCAGAGGCTTTTTGAGAAACCATGAAATGGGTATTTAAGGCCAAATTTACGTGAAAATGCTTAACACATGAAAAAAACAAAATATAATATTTATACAGGGTGATCCAAAAGTCCCGCACAACTTTAAAAATTAATAACTCCGCGAATATTTGCGCTAGAGAAATGCGGTAAACACCATTGTGTTCAGGATGCAATGGGATTTTTATGGCAAATAATGAAAATGTCGAAATCGATTTTAGTTACAACTTTATTCGCTAGATGGCGCTCTACCAGAATCAGAGATTCAGCGGCCAAATTGTTTGATAAATTGAAAAATATAACTGAACGACACGTATTTTTCCTTTTTAAATACCAGGAAA
Organism: Cordylochernes scorpioides; assembly: GCA_030710605.1. Taxonomy (NCBI): domain Eukaryota; kingdom Metazoa; phylum Arthropoda; class Arachnida; order Pseudoscorpiones; family Chernetidae; genus Cordylochernes; species Cordylochernes scorpioides. The sequence continues at coordinate 33,614,301 of CP092871.1, read as the reverse complement.
GAACCCTAATAATATCAAATGATAAATTAATAAAACACCATTTCGCCAAAAGTATGAAGAAATGGTTAACGATTTTTAAATACAATCTGAGATAAGTAAAATAGGTATATGCAAATTAAAACATGTAGCAAAAAATATTTATATTTTAGATGGAGTTTTGTGAAATAGATTGAATGTTTGAAAATAACTACTGACATCAGTACACGATTTTTGAAATGTTAATATAGTAACAAAAATTATGATGGTACTACTAATAGGATTTCTTGCTATAAGGAATGTGTAGTTTCTTGACTAATTGGCGACACTTGACTATTTAACTGGATATTTGTCATGATACAAAAATGAAATATAGAGGGGAGTGACAAAATATATTTGTCGTACTTTATTCCAAATATCCTATGGGTTTGTCAAATGTTATCATTGTTTATTATACTGTACATAATTTTGAAAATGTATCCCCTAAAAAAAATCATTTTTAAATCGACCTTTTGCGTTGAAAAAGGTGGTAGTAAAATCATTTTGTATTATTTTTGCGCAAAATTTCCAAAGTTGGGGGGGGGGGGGGGGGGATACAGAGAATATTCCTTATGCTATTTCTTCTAATGAGCGAAAAGCGATAAACTAAACATAAGGGGTAAAATTGTGTATACCAGTGTTATTCGAGAAGTTAAAACACTTTGGCCTGCACGACATAATATAAAATGTGGGCAAATGACAAACAAAAAAATTACTGTTCACAGAAAAAAAAATAGTCAAGATGTGAGGACAGCACTTATTATTCCCATAACCCAAAACAAAGAGCTGCAAAATATAACACATGAGGTAACTGCCTTCTCTCTTGTATTAGGTGTCAATCCTTGCTCAATGTGGCGCCCTTCATTCTCAAACACCGCCTGCAGACGATAGATGACAGAATGGTCACAATTAAATAGTTGAAATTTATAAAACATGCATATGATAGAAGCCTTCAACATGGCCAATGTGGTAGGCCGGCATCGATAAAAACGCGACTTAATGTACCCCCATAACCGAAATTATAAGGCGTCAAGTCTGGTGACATCGGAGGCAACTGGTATATAAAGTGGCGACTTATCAACGAATTTCACTGAACGTATCCTTCAGCAATTGTTTGGCACCGCGGGAGATATGAGGAGGTCCTCCATCTTGCATGAATGTTATTTCGCTTAGTGCTTGTCTGTCCTGCAATATGAGAATAACCTTTTCTCTCAAAAGATGAAGTTAACGTTCGCCGGTTACAAAAACGGTTTTAAAAGTTCTTCAATTGATTTTTTCAAAGAAAAATGGCCCAATAATAAAAGAAAAAGTGAACCCACACAAAATTTAACTCTGTGCTGATGAAGTGGCATTTCTGTAAAATCCTAGGGTTTTCTGTTGCCAAAATGAGGCAGTTTTGAATGTTAAATTCTCCCTTTAGATAAAAGTGAGCATCATCTGTTCTTAGAACATTTGACAGCCAGTTTTCATCAATATCAATTTGCCGGAAAACCCATGCAGCGAATTCTTGACGCTTCTCAAAATCGCTGACTTTAAACTCGTGAAAACTTTGAATTTTGTTAGGGTATTTTAATAGAAAAATTCTAAATGTGTTTTCTCTCCAAACTGTTCCATACGAAATCCCCGTTTGTCGAGAAACTTGTCTAGAACTTACTTCTCCATACGCGGATAACGTTTCAATAGCTTCAGCATTCTGCAAAACCGTAACAGCCACTGACTTGCATGTCGTTGGTCTTCCACTCCGAGGTTTTGCTTCCAGAGATCCAGTTTCCTAGAAACTTTTAATCATTCGCCTTAGAGATTATCAACTTATGGGTCCTTTACCGCTTCGAATATCTTTAAAGGAACGAAACGCTCGTAAAGTTTCGGTGGCAGATTCTGAATCACAATTTAAAAAATTCACCAAGAGTGCTTTATCCTGTAGTGACGGCATTCCAGGGGGAAGGTGAGAAGTCCGACCACACCTCCTTGCGGTCCCCCCTGGAACCTTGAAATATTTGACCAAATTCTGATTTGTTTCCAAGATGACTAACGTTGCAACTGCACCCATTTTCAAATGAAGAGCAAAACTGATATCTCCAGTAATGCTACCGCGTCCGGGGTAACCGCCGCGTCAGGAGCTGCAGCTCGAGCTCATGATGAGAAATCTACTACGAGGACACAATTCAATCTACTACAACTCAATATAAATAGTACCCAGAGGAAATTAAAGAGCTGACTTGTCTTCTCTGTGACAACAATGTAAATATTACTTGTCCTCAGGAGCAAAATTGAATCAGAATCCGAGATTCAATATCAAAGATTATACAACACTACGAAAAGACAGACCAACAAAATTCGGAGGAGGACTTGCCGTTTTGATTAAAACTCTAGAAATCAAATTTAAGAAAATCGCCTATAATCAGAGTAAGCCTAGAGAAAGCACGACAGAATCTCAGGCAATAGAAATCGATCTTACAGATAAAACAATTCCAATCATAAATGTTTATCACCACGATAATATTAACATCAATACAGGCCTGATAGAGACATTAAGTGAAGCGTCTTCGGATATCGCAATCATACTTGTGATTTTAACGCCGAAAGACCAACTTGGGGATCACCTGTCCAGGATAACAAAGGTCAGCAGGTTGAGGACATGCTAATCGACCTCGACCTTACACCGTTAAATAACGAAAAGAACACCTATCTATCCAAGTCCACAGGCACCGAATCCGCAATAGACATCACAGCGATAAATTGCAACATCGCACCCACAACACAATGGAAAATTCTGAAAAGTGCAATCAGTGACCACAGACCAATTTTAACAACCCTAAAATTCAAAATTGAGAATTTCCAACAGAATAAAATAACACTGAAAAAAAATTCACAGAAAAGCTTGAAGAACTGTGCAACGAAGAATTAAATCACAGAACGATTGACAAAAAATTGGAAAAATTCTCTTCGAACATATCCAAAGCTGCAAAAGTATCGATGCCTAGAGGTAGACGTAAAGACCTGTGAATACTTTATTGGAAGGACCACAACTGGGTCATTTAAGTAGGGTCTGCAAAGCTAGTAAAAAAATGGGGATGTAAATTTGTACAAGATGACTCTTTATATTCTGTACAGGGCGAAACTGATGCCACAATAAATTTAACAGTAGATGATTATTCTTTGTGCTTTACAATAGATACAGGAAGTCCAGTTACGTTAATACCTAAAGATAAGATTTATTGGCAAGGTAAAAAATTATTTCCAACAAATTTAAGATTAAAATCCTTTAGTGGTAAATCAATAGAGATTATAGGGCAAAGAAATGTTTTTGTAAAAGAAGCCAACCAATATTTACGATTAATAGTTGTAAATGAAAAATCCAGGTGATTTTGTTAGAAAGAGAATGGCTTAAACAGTTAAAACTTGATTATTCTAGATTGTTCAGCATTAAAAATTTAAATAATGAATCTAATAGAAATAGTTTGATTGATAGATATGCAGATTTATTTAACAAAGATTTGGGCTGTCTAAAGGATGTTAAAATGAATTTTAATTTAAAAAAGGATGTGACTCCTGTCTTTTGTAAGGCCAGAAGTTTACCTTTCTCTCTAAAAAACAAAGTAAAGAATGAAATTGATCGTTTAGTGAATTCTTGCACTTTATAACCTATAGTTCATGCATATTGGACCGCTCCAATAGTACCAGTATTAAAAAAGGGTGGTAGTGTAGGTATATGTGGTGACTTTAGGTGTACAGCTAATAAAGCAATAGAATTAGATAGGTATCCCATTCCATTGATCGATGAGATCTTTTCAAAATTAAATACAAGCACCGTACTTTCGACTCTAGTCCTATCACATGCTTACTTACAAGTAATGTTAGCGGAAGAAGGATAATAAACCCAATAAACACAAACCTATATGTCTCCTTCACTGACAGGAAAGAAGGCATGAATTTGACTACAAAATAAGCATAAACAACCATATAATAGATAAAATATGATCTCCAAATTACCTAGGTGTGATACTTGATGAGGAATTGCGATTTATAGAACACATAATCAGCACCTCAAATAGAGCTACCAGAAACCTAAACATTCTGAGAAGGCTATGTGGAACAAATTGGGGAACAAACCCCAAAATTCTCAGAACAACATACAGTATATCACCTTAATAAGGCCAATAATGGAATATGCAACACCTGTTTGGGCTCCCTCAAGTTCATCACTAAAAAGAAGACTATACAGTGTTCAAACAAAAGCGGCCAAATTAATCACTGGTTCTGTTTCAAATACCAACAATTAGAAAATTCAGAGAGAATATGGTCTAGACCTACTTGAAAGCAGAAGATAATTAAAAACAATAAAATTCACCAATAGCTTAAAAACTAAAGAAACCGAACACATATCCCATAGAACCTATTTAAACTGGACACAAAAAGAAAGGCTCAAAAGATCTTCAACACTTCAGTACGACAACAATATTAGAAAGAGCATAAATATGAAACATAATAAATTTCGATTTCGAGAATAACCAATATTTCCTACCCCATTGCCATAAAATGTAATCATCAATCTTAACCTGAATGAACCCTGCAATAAAAAAAAGCGAACAAAAACATACTTAAAAAGAAAGAAGTTGACACAATTGGTTTATACGATCAGATAAATTATTTAACAGCTTATACAGATGGATCATCAGACCTTACCATAAGTAATGGAGGGGCTGGAATTAGCATAATACTGCAAGATGGAACATACATCAAAATCAAAGAAGGAGCAAGAAAGATTTCGTCAAACTTCACTTGTGAACTGACAGCTATCTGGAAAGCTCTTGATGTATGCCTTAACCAACCATCCCTGCATCAAGCAGAAGGAATTATAATATACCGTACAACGACTTCATATCCGATCTAGAAGCAATTCAGAAGAGCAATACTATAATCACACAGAAAATACATTCGTTACTTACTCAACTAATATCATTGGAGAATAACTGCATTCTACAATGGATTCCTGCAAGTGTTTGGATCGGGGGTAATGAAATGGCAGTTTAATTTGCAAAGGAAGCCAGAAATTTGAGCCAAAGGAAACAACAAATGTCATTATTTGACGCTAATGCTTTTGCAAAATACAGGCAATACATCCAGATGGCACAAGAACCTATAGAACATGCAACAACTGTCCTGGTGTGGAACTAACACCTACCCACATATTCTCATGCCCGCAGCCTTGCAAAAAAAGGACATAGACCCAGAGCAGCTGCTTTACACACCCAAGATAGTGGACAATGCTGCTGCTGCTGTGATAGAGATGCATGGAGACATCTGAGGCTCTTTATTGGACACGTCAAAAACAACAACGGCGCATTCCAGAGTAAAATATATCATCAGAGATAAATAAATATTTTTCAAATGAATTAAAATAAATATAATCGATACTGAGAGAGAGTTGAATTGAAAAAATTAGAAAATTATTATTTTCGAAATTTAAATAGCTGAGAGGATTCCAGCAAACCGCATCTAAAATATCAGGGTTTTTTTTTTTTTTTGCTACATATTTTAATTTGCATATACCTATTTTACATATCTCAGATTGTATTTAAAAATCGTTAACCATTTCTTCATACTTTTGGCGAAATGGTGTTTTATTAATTTATCATTTGATATTATTAGGGTTCTTTCCTGGTATTTAAAAAGGAAAAATACGTGTCGTTCAGTTATATTTTTCAATTTATCAAACAATTTGGCCGCTGAATCGCTGATTCTGGTAGAGCGCCATCTCTAGCAAATAAAGTTGTAACTAAAATCAATTTCGAAATTTTCATTATTTGCCATAAAAAGTCCCATTGCATCCTGAACACAATGGTGTTTACCGCATTGCTCTAGCTCAAATATTCGCGGAGTTATTAATTATTAAAGTTGTGCGGGACTTTTGGATCACCCTGTATATTAAAAACAAAGACGGTATATCCCGAACGCTAATGAAGCATTTTTTAAGTACAGAGCGCCATCTAGTGGAACAAATATCAAACAAAATATCAGTCATCAAGGTACATCCTGTGGCACTTTGACAAGGGCCAACATCTCAAAACGCTCGTAGTTGACCTTTCTTTAATTATAAAGAAATTGGGTGGCCAAATATCATGGAACAAGTTAAATCAACGTTAAGTGGATTATTTTCCACTAGATGGCGCTCTGCCATCTAAAATGTTCATGTGAGTTGTTGTTGTTTTTACTTTCTGAAAAAAGGTTTAAAAACGTGGCTCCAATTTCGAGGTATATTTAAAAGATTCCGCCACGATAGCCGTTTTCTATCCAATAACTGTATTTAAGCAGACTAAATATGTCATTACTCCAACCAAACAATCACATTCAACCAGACGCCACCACAACGAAGAACTGATGAATGGAGAATACATGACAATGTTCCTATATGTTTCCATTGCGGCCGCACAGGCCATGTTAACCCTATTGTAGATACCGTAGACAAACGACGCAGAGATGCAAAGGACATACACCAAGCACAAAAAAAAACTGGAATATGTAACTAACATGCTGTAAGAAACCAAATCTACCGCAGAAAATCGCCGTATCCAAAAAGAGGAAGATCACAAGACGCCAGTCTATTTCCCCAGGCCGCCTTTCAAGCCAACCCCCACGCCCCCAAAATATGGGAAACTTAATATGGCGACCTCCATCGAGAGTGAGGCCGAGTGTGTGAAAAGACGTCATTTCGACAGTCGCTAAATTGAAGCTAAATGATATAGAATTAATCATTGATGATATTGCATTTTCTGTTTTAGTCAATTCAGGTGCTTCAATTTCAGTTATCTCTAACGGATTAAGATGAAATTTGAGGAAAACGATCAAGAATAGCGGATTACTCTTAAATTCGCTGGTGGAACAAAAGTCACTTCGATTGGCCGTTTCACAATCTTTTTAAGTATAAATGGACTAAGACAGCCCCTTGAGTTTGTTGTCCTCCCTAATAGTACTCCAAGCATTATATTCGAATGGTATTTCTTAAAGGCAATGAATACCATGATCGATTGTGGACGTGATGAAATCAGATTCTAACATGCCAAAGATTAACTATATTCACCAATTTCCACACGAAAGGTCGTAGCTAGTAGAAACATTATATCCCAGCCGAATTTAGCAAAATAAAAATCATCATCAGTGAATAGCTCTATGAGAAAATTCAGGTACTTTTGGAGACCTAAAAAGTTTATTAGGAAAAGGATTAAATTTTCCCTGCCCTTTATTCAGACTTAAACATAATAAAGGAACAATTTGGATTGTAAATTCTAACACCACTGTCCAAATAGTCCCTTAATGATCTAACTGGAAAAATTCAGTGGTTGAAGAAAATAACTTGACGGCTATATAAGAATGTTTTGAATTTAATAGGGAAGGGAAAATGCGAATATCCTAAGGCATGCTGATAAAAGTGACATTTAAACTTGATAAAATTTAATTAGTAATGATTTATATCAGAATATCATCAATTTCATATCCTATCAATTTTTGAACCGATTTTATTGAATATTTGTTTAAAATAATAAGTCGATAAATCAAACTTCAGTAACCAAACATAATATTGAAGCTGGAAACCATCAGCCTATTAAGCATAGAAAATACCGAGTCTCCCTTACAGAACGCCAAGCAATCCAGCAGGAAGTAGACAATATACTAGACACAGGGATTATATGTCATTCAGAAAGCCCGTGGTCATCAACCTTCATTATAGTAAAGAAGGATGGTAACTGGCGTCTCGTGTCAATTATAGACTATTGAACAAAGTCGATAAAAATGACGTTTACCAACTTTTTAGAATCGACGATAGTTTTTGACGCCCTCTAAAGGAGTCAATTTTTATTCATCGATGGATCTCCTTCCTGGATATTGGCATATCGAAGTCAATGAAGCAGATAGAGAGAAAACTGTATTACTCCTGACAGACTGTACGAATTCCTAGTTATGCCCTTTGGCCTGTATAATGCCCCTGAAATATTCGAGCGCATGATGGATAAGATACTGAAAGTCTGAAATTGACAATGGCCCTCTGCTATTCAGATTACATCGTGGTGTATTCCAAATCGATCCACGAACATTTACGCCATTTTAAAATCATACTACATTGTTTCAACAAAGCCGAGTTGCGTCTTAACCCTAAAAATGCTTTTTGGCCTATCAACAAATTTTGACCGTACCTTTTTGATCGGGAGCTTGTCATTTCACTAACCAACATGCGCTTTTCTGATTATCTACTCTGAAGGACCCGACAGGAAAACTAACAATATAGGCCTTAAAATTACAAGAATACGACGTTACGATTGTTTGCAAAAGTGGGCGCAAACACCAAGATGTCGACTGCCTTTCTAGAATCACCCACCAAATTGGATCAGAAGAAGCAAAAAATGTCGACGACGATGATATACCCTCAATCCCTGCTCTAGGGTGCTTCGAGGCTGAACATGGTAAAGTATCTGGTTCTGAACCGAAAGGATATAAATTTTTAAAAGAATATTGTACAAAAAAATCGACCCTTTAGGAAACCAATGCCTTTAAAATGCCCTAATTATTCCCAAGCATCAATGCTTAGAAATATTAAAAGGTCTACATGACAATCCTACAGCAGGTTATTTTGGATTTACGAAGACCTATGAGAGAGTTAAAAGCAAATAGTTCTAGCCAGGACTTCACCGAGACATACTTAAGTATGAAAAAGCAATAGAAAAAATAATAGATAAGTGGGTCTGGTGTTGATATTAAAAATAAAGCACATGTTCTCGTAGTCAGGATATGCCTTCTTTATTTTTAATACTTAAGTATGTAGCTAATTGTAAAGAGTGTCAGAGAAGGAGACTAGCGACTCAAAACCCACCTAGACTGTACTACTTAAAACTATTTCTCTTGAAACCTCCTATTTTCAAAGAATTGAAATTGTTCTTTTTGTAAAATTTCTCAAGTCTGATAGAAGTAATAAGTGGATCATAGACTGTATCGAATATTTAACCTGATTCGCTAACAAGACCTTGTCCCCTAGAGAGGCATAAAAGTTGTCAAGTTCTTAGTCCAAGATGTCGTCAAATATGGAGCCCCCAGAAAATTCATTACGGACCGAATATTTCAATCAAAATTTTAATGGAACTTACTAATGCTCTTTTAATACTAGTACTAGTACTTACTAATACTAGTGCTTTTCCTCAGATGAATGGCTTAACGGTGAGAGTTAAGTGTTAATAAAACATTAGCTAACATGCTGGCAATGTATGTGGGCGTTGAACAAAAGGACTGGGATGTTATCCCTTCCCCATGTCACTTTTGCCTACAACACAGCCAAGCAGGATACGACAGGTTTAACCCCGTTTAAACTGATCAATGGACGCGAAGCCGAAGCTACCGTAGATACTTATTCCCAAATCCGAATGAAAATCTCCAAAATGAATACAGTCTGAAGAGATTATAGCAAGAGTTAAAGACGCTATGCAGCTGGCACGATTTGAAAATTTGTAGCCCCAAGAAATAGGCAACGTTAGATACAATACCAAACACGAAGCAGCGGACTACAGCGTCGGTGATCTCGTGTGGATCTTCACCCCAGTAGGAAAAGTGAGACTCTCAGAAGAAATCATGAAACGGTACTCCGGACCATACAAGGTGACTCGGAAGTTATCCGACGTAACCTACGAAGTTGACTCTGCGGATCCATCAGGCCAATAAATGTATTAGCATATTGCAATTGTAGCAAAGGACTTATTTTTTAACAGAGTATCATTTTCATATTTATATTTTGCTACTCTGAAAACTTCCCTCATTGTTTATCTTTTTTTTTTATCATTCATAGTTTGTTCTTACCTTAAATAGAATTGTCTTCCCTAATTTTCCACGTGGAAATATATTTAACCTAAAATTAATCGTTATCATAATTATCCCTAATATTTGCTTTTTTAATATAACGTGAATCTTTTTCAAATCTATATTTGATTTCCGATAAAAAATCATATTTAAAGTTCAATTCATTTTGTAAATACATTCTAAACTTTCTAAAAAATCTGGATCTCTAATGCTTTCATGCGTTGAATAAGGTAAATAACTTATGTAAATAAACTTTTCTCCTTGTTTGGCCTAAGTATCCCTTGCGGGATATAGAGCTTTGGAATTAAAATAATTGTAATTGTAATTTTAATTGTTAAAACTAATTATTAATATTTTAATTTTATATTCATCTAACAATCAAATAATATACAGTAGAATTTGTGGTTAATTCAAACGTCTTCAATTCGAAAACGTCGTTAATTCCAATATTTATCTTGGTCCCTAGAATTTCCTATAAATAGAATATTCATTTTTAATTTGAATTTTTGGATAATTTGATTTGTTTTGGTTCCTTTGGCTTAGAAATATCCAAGTTCGACTGTATTGATGCACTAGCGCGCCATCTGTTATCAAAATTCGAAACTATTTTAATGGCGTAAGATTCTTTTTGAAATTAAACAATTTCTACTGCCCTTACTGCAATGGAAAAATTAATGGGAGGGCCTGGCTCAAAGCTTATGTCCATAGTTCTTCAAAAAATACCCATTCCAAGAGTCTAGCAAAAGTATCACTATAAAAGGAAGTTCCAAAAATGCAATATAACGGCGGTATGGTAGATTAAACTGGCGAAACCGCTAGGAGGGTTCACCACTGATGAGCCAGGACCTTCCATTAATTTTTCCATTGCAGTAAGGGCAGTAGAAATTGTTTAATATCAAAAAGAATCTTACGCTATTAAAATAGTTAATAATAATAATTTATTATCACAACTATTGTTTTTGCGCTGGAGATTTTTGGCATCCATATAAAACGACGGAATTGGATTCTATATATTAGGATTTCAAAAGATAAACTGTTTTAAAATGTTCCTTTGCATTTTATTGTTGACAAAAGTATATATGAAAATTTAAAAAATCTCTGAAATTACTAATATTTGTGTAAGAACATTTTAATTAAGTTCTTTTTGTGAAACTTGAGCTGATTATCTGAAAAAAGGTAATTAATTAAAGAGAATGTAAAAATATTCGAAAAGATAAATTACATTGTAAGAAATGGAAACCTTTAAGCATGAATTTTTATTTTAAATATAAAACAAACTTCTACTTTACAGCGAAGAAAAAATATTGGGAGGGCTTGGATCATCAGTGGTGAAACCTCCCAGCGGTTTCGCCAATTTAATCTCCTAGACCGCTTCTTAGAGCTCTAATACTGTATTGGACGATTTTGCATATCTATGCCACAATGAAGGGTGGAATCTTAGAAATTGAATAAGCATGGTTATTCTCATAAAAAACCTATAGGTTTTAACGTAATAAGCTATAATATTATAACTAATTTAAATTATTATTCAAATTTAAAAATGTTTTTTTTCAATAAATGTGTTATAGACAAAATATATTTTTATATGATCATCATTTGAAAATATAGTGGTCAACCCAATATATATTAAAAAACAGATTCACTTCTTTTCAGGTTTTTACTTAAGAAACTAAAGTTGGAATTTAGGGCAAGAATGGTTGAAAAGTTATATATGAGCTCATCAAGGAAGTTCCGCATTCTTTTAAAGATTTACACACAACCCTTCAAAGAAAAAATTCTTTGTAAAGTTGAATAGCCTTTCGTAAAAATTTATTTACATTTCATTTATACATCAAAACACTTGAGTGAGATATATATATATATTTAGAGAGTATATAAAATTTATATTTTTATAGAGATAAAAATAATATTATAAAAATGGGTATATAGGGATTGTGTTAATTTTATATTTTAAATTGAAGAAATAGTTGAAAACACGTTGCGTTTCAAAAAGTGATTTTTTTTTAAGGAAAGAGTTGCGTTTTGTTTTTCCAATATTTTAAATATTATTTTATGGAAGAATATATAAAAATATTATTAAAAATTTATAAATCCGAATATTTTACATAGAGAAAATATTTTTATAAATCATTTAAATTTTTAAAAATAATATTTTGAAGTAAAACACTTCTTATTCTCAAATAATTATTTTTAAATAGGAAGCTGTTTGTGTTTTGTTTCGTCTTATACAAATGGGGTTTTTCGATCAATATGTGGATAATTTTAAGAAAATTCTTTTTGTGTCAATGCTATTTGAGTGAAAGAAGAAATGCGAATAATTTTTAGAAAATAATCTTTCATGTTTGGGCCAAGTAGATTGTGTTAAATAATTTCAATGTGTAACACAATTATGAATACACCAATACCTCGCTTTGCGTCGTTTCCTTTTGCGTTTTTTTCGAAGTTGCGTCGCTGCATAATTTTTACTGATTTTTACTGTGCGTCGTTAGATTTTCGAAGTTGCGTTGTTTTGGATTCGAGTCTTTAATTTTTTTTTTCCTTAAATATGGCAACACTTTTGTTTTTGATTGCGCCTTCACATATTTTCACTTTGCGTCGCACTTTTTTGGAACGTAACCCCGACGCAAAGCGATATGGGTGTATACTTATTTACAATCTTATGTTTAACCAGTAGATAGAGAGATCTGTTGCTTTAAATAACGTATTAATATAGAGATAGCTAGACAGGAATTTCAGGATTGGATTCTACAATTATTTATTTTTATTTATTTAACAGTTGCAAACCACGCCATATCCACAATTAGGATAATTGCGTGTAAATCTGAAATTATATACGAATCGAATAATCGTGTGAAATTTACATAATTAAACATTAGAAAGCACGCAAATTGCACATTCGATGTTAAAATTTTGCATATAGTGATTAGAATAGTAGCTTGAAATTTGTACACAAAAATACCATTTACAACAGTTAGAACAACGTGTAGACTAAGTAAATTAATCACATTCAATGATTACATCAGAATGAGTCAGTGGCCAACAGTTAAAACTTTCGCCTTAAAATATACAGCCTGCAGAATCTATTAAACCTGATGTATTGGTCTTTATTGTAAACAACTTGTTTTGTAGTGGCCAGGTAAAGTTGATTTTCTTCCCTTAGATCAGAAGTTAACGGACAGTTTATTAGGAGGTGTTCAGGGTGATTCTACAATTATAAATATTATATAATAAAAGGCATATATTGGATTTAATAAAATATTTATTTTGCCAATATTTCGGCTGGCTGAACGCCAACCTTTATCGAGGCATTACATTTTTGTATACACAAACTCAGCGCCGCATAGTGTCATAGTGGAAGGGGACATGTCATAATGACACTATGCGGCGCTGAGTTTGTGTATACAAAAATGTAATGCCTCGATAAAGGTTGGCGTTCAGCCAGCCGAAATATTGGCAAAATAAATATTTTATTAAAGCCAATATATGCCTTTTATTATCTAATGAATTAAGTATGGATTGCTCTATTTTCAAAACAATTATAAATATCTACTTATTTAAATGCCTAATATTCGAATAGATTTATCAATTCATGAATCTCTTAATTTTAAAATCCGTTCAGTAAATAAAAGACAATTCTTCATTTCTAACAAATCTTCGACAGGTATAATATTACGGTACTTAAACTTCAGTTTCTAAAGTAACTGTATCGTAATTATATTAATAGAAATTGTAGTCTATTTATAATCCATTAATTAAATATGAATAAAAGGCGAAAGGTACGGGACTAGCTCCCATGTTTAAAACCCTAACCTGGACTTAAACTTAACTAATCTCTTTACCTTCTTCTTCTTTCTTATCTCCATACTAGGTGAAGTAGAATGCGTCTGCCTTTGCCATTAAGACTGGGAGCACTACTCAGTGGCAGGCCGACTTAGCTCCAAAATAAATGGCCGACTCTGACATGAGGAACAGACACCATGTGCAGCCGCTCCTAACATGGAGTACAAACGCTGCTCATCCTGTGTCCCTGGATTAGGAGCCCTTACAGGGTACTATCAGCCGGGCCAGCTGAGCCCAGGTTTTTTTAGTGAGCTTGTCACTGCTCCCCTTCCTCCTTTTTCATCCGGGCTTGGGACCGGCAAAGGCGGAGTTATCTCTTTACCTAACCCATACAAACCTTTTCTAAATGTAAACTAACCTAACTATAAACCCAGCCACGTTATGTCTTGCGCTAGATTAGGGTTAGTAGAAATGGAAGCTAGTTCCGAGACCTCCCTAAAATACATTTCGAATGGTTTATAATCCATGGGTCAAAACTCTTACAAGAAAGAAGCAATATAATAAGAAGCAATATTTTTTATTAACGGATTATTAATTTTCTTACACAATATTTGATTCCTCAAATTATTTCTTTGTTTGTCTATCTGTTCTTAGACATGATTAAGTTGTAATTGAATTGATCAAACTAAACTGTTTAATCACCTTTACATATTTGTTTTGCCTCAGTTTCCTACAAGATGCTATCCTAAAAACTGTCATTTCACGCAGTAATTATCAAGTGCCGTTATTCTAAACTGCTCTTCACCTTCTCTATGACTGTCCGAACTTTGAAAAGGTTGAAAAGACAAACATCAATTGTTCCATGATTTAAATAATTTAACTCAACCTCTTAGCTACTTTTTTATATACCTCATTTGAACTCTGTCGATTAATACATGTAAATTTGTAAATATTTAATTCTAAGTTCTGTTTGTTTCCTTTGTAATAGGCGCAAATACACTTTAATATTATGTCTGGTTGATTAATAAATAAATGAGTACACAATCACTTTGAATTGAATAAAATAGTGAGCGTACATATCTGTCGAATCCCTCCCTATATACGTATATAAAGGTGAGTGTATGTTTGTATGTGTGTATGTTTGTCGGTTATACACGTCCACAATACGTAACTAATCTGACTGAAATTTCAAAAGTATATATAGGAAATTCTGGAGAAACTTATAGTGAATATTTCAGGTCTCTATCTCGAATATTCTTCGAGGTATTTGCAAATTTGCAATTTCGCTCGCAAGCAGCGCTTCTAGCGGTGAAGATGGGAAGTAATATCAGCTGACCTAATGTACATGTAAAACGTGTTCTAACAGGACATAGAAAAAATTCTGAAGGAGATATTTGTCGCATTTTTAGCCAATAAAAATTGATATTGACAGGTTCTGGGTAAAAATAGTTGTTTTATAGCCAGAAAATGATAATGACATTATTGCTTTATCATGTTTGATTATCAGATACAAAATTATATCGGGAAAATTCCAAAAAGCAGAGACCACGGGTAAAGCCAGTTCATTTTTAGTATGCATGAAAATTTTCTAACAGAAAACCACCATTCGAGCAGAAGACACAAAGCCAGATCATCCCTTTATAAAAATATCGCTTCTCAGACACAAAGTTTGGAGCGGGACGTTTCACAAGAGTGACATCTTATAATTATAACGTTATAATTGTAACGAATAGTATTTGAATAACAACATTTAATCCGGTAAAACCCGGGTCATTCGGCTATTAAGTAAACAAAGACGAACCCCTACACCTCCAAACACATTTAGTGCTTTCTATATCAGCAGAATTCTGGCAGTACATCAATGAAACTCAAGATAGTCAATCGAAATTAATAAAATGATTTTATATCTACCCCATTGTTTATAAAGTTAGTAACAAACGGAATTAAAAAGTTATATAAACCCGGATAACTTTGAAAATGTTCAATATGTTGCTATCTATGTGATATAAAAATATGAAAATTAAATCTCTCAATATTAAAATATTATAACCATGATCATTATTAATTGATGGATTATGGATGTTTTCAATGAATCAGATATGTTCGGAAATTAGTGATAAACAAATACCTCAAGTCTAATGTTGATCAAACTGCAAAATTATTTATAGAAGAGAACAAAAGTATAATTGAAGCTGGTACAAGTTTTCTTCTTCGATTAATTATCATGTGAGTTGAAATCTTTTAATATTCATATACAATTGATGATATTTATAGTTCGTTTTTACCTTATCTTAAGATACCTTGAAAAACAATCAAATATCTAATACTATTTTTGAACAAGAGATTTAATCAATATTTTAAAATGAGGCGAGCATTATTCGAATGAATGTTACATGATGAATTCAAATCAACGTCCGTTATAATCTGTTTTACAACCTTCTTATATTATTTACCAAATTTAATATAAATGGCAAATTAATCGTAAACGTTTGAATGCCTTAAGTGATCTTGAAACTATTTCAAAGAACGATTTGATTTGTTGAATCGATATTTGTGCTGGATTCTTTGAATAAAACATAAATGCGATATCAAATTATAAACACGTAAAATCTCTTGTCAATATAAGATATAAAATAATTTTATTTTTATTATTTATAATATAAATTCATGAATAAAACTTCAAGAAATTGTACCTTTTAGCATGTACACACACACATCGGGATTCAGACAATTACTCTGAAAGATATTTGATACCCAGTGAGGTTTATTGAAGAGACGAGATAACCAAGTGTGAATAAATTACCTCTGTCTACATCAAAATAATAATAACTAGACAACCGGCGACATCAAACTATAAAACTTCATTAAGTTTTGTCCATGCGTGTATTTTATACAGTTTTTTTATAACCATAAAATAATAATAAAATAATAAAACCTAGCGGAACACCAACTATATAAGCTAATGGGAGAGAGAGATTTCAAATAAATATAATAAATCATAATGTCCTTTCTAGTTTTGGACACTGGCTCCTAAATGTGCGGGCCATTGGTTCATGATGTAATGATTATTTTATTTCCCTCATTAATGATGATTTTAATTAATCCAAATTCGTATTATTTAATATCACCTTCTTCTTGAAATATACAAGTATGTATTGTATGTGTCAGAACTACGTGAAAACTTTCTCCATTGAATATTTAAAAATAGAAATGAAAATTAAGGAGAAAATATTTTTATTCAGATAAACGTGTGACAAGCTTTCGGGCAGTCACGCCCTTCAACAGGTAGCAAACTAAGGTAACAAAATGCTTTATATAGGAATCTATTAGAGGTATATTTGCATATGTGATGTATATAGTACGGCGAAAATACAATTCAGGTTAAAATTTTGCATATCTAAATTATTGATATATAACAACTACGTAAGCATGCTAATCGTGAAAAATGTTAAAAATTTAAAAAACTTAAAAAACGATACAAATTGCAGAACAGCTATGGTAAAACATGAATCCGGGAAGTAACCTGAATCAGCGCTAAAAAACTATCAACTGTTCAACCCGCCATCAGCGACCACACCACCAATAGACGGGGGGGGGGGAGGTTTATCCGTTTTTTAAATTACTACATATATCATAGTATTGGGCAGGTAAATCAATATGACGGTTAATACTGTTTTTGGAAATGGATAAAATGGCTTCTATGATTAATCTTTGGTGTTTACTGGGAATGTTGGTGTATAGGGTGGTGGGAGAAGCTAAATTGAAAGAATGGCCAGTATTAAGTGTGTGTTCGTATATGAGGGATCTGCTATCTTTATTGTTGATACATCTACCATGTTCGATCATCCTGACGGCCACGGACCTACCGGTCTCACCCACGTAGGTTGCACTACAATCGCTGCATGAGACCGAGTAGACCGAGCCACCGGACGATCGAACACTGGTAGGTCTTTGTATGCTGGTAATGGGGTGTCTAAGAATGGTGGCCAGGCTTTTATTACTTCTAAAATAGGTATTGATGCCATGGGATTTAAGCATGCGGGCTATGGTAGTGGATTGTGGTGAATAGGGCAAAATGCAGGTATTTCTATGAGGTGAAAGGGGTTTCAAAATAGCAGGGTTGTATTGGTGTTTGTGTATGACATACTCATTATTCGTACCCCTTCACACTACCACACAACAGTTTATCATAAAATCAGTAACCCAACTTTCTATACAAATTTCAATTCTTCCTGTCCTTTGTCCCATAAAATCAATACAGTCAGAACACTTACCAAGAGATTAGTCACACATTGCTCCCTGCTCATATTTAGATCAATAGAATTCTCCAACATCAAAAAACAGCTTGCCCTCTCCCAATACCCTCACCATTTCATACACAAACACCAATACAACCCTGCTATTTTTAAACCCCTTACACCTCATAGAAATACCTGCATTTTTCATTATTCACCACAATCCACTACCATAGCCCGCATGCTTAAATCCCATGGCATCAATACCTATTTTAGAAATAATAAAAGCCTGGCCACCATTCTTAGACACCCCATTACCAGCATACAGAGACCTACCAGTGTTCAATCGTCCGGTGGCTCGGTCTACTCGGTCTCATGCAGCGATTGTAGTGCAACCTACGTGGGTGAGACCGGTAGGTCCGTGGCCGTCAGGATGATCGAACATGGTAGATGTATCAACAATAAAGATAGCAGATCCCTCATATACGAACACACACTTAATACTGGCCATTCTTTCAATTTAGCTTCTCCCACCACCCTATACACCAACATTCCCAGTAAACACCAAAGATTAATCATAGAAGCCATTTTATCCATTTCCAAAAACAGTATTAACCGTCATATATTGATTTACCTGCCCAATACCATGATATATGTAGTAATTTAAAAAACGGATAAACCTCCCCCCCCCCCCCCCCCCCCCGTCTATTGGTGGTGTGGTCGCTGATGGCGGGTTGAACAGTTGATAGTTTTTTAGCGCTGATTCAGGTTACCTCCCGGATTCATGTTTTACCATAGCTGTTCTGCAATTTGTATCGTTTTTTAAGTTTTTTAATTTTTTAACATTTCACGATTAGCATGCTTACGTAGTTATTATATATCAATAATTTAGATATGCAAAATTTTAACCTGAATTGTATTTTCGCCGTACTATATACATCACATATGCAAATATACCTCTAATAGATTCCTATATAAAGCATTTTGTTACCTTAGTTTGCTACCTGTTGAAGGGCGTGACTGCCCGAAAGCTTGTCACACGTTTATCTGAATAAAAATATTTTCTCCTTAATTTTCATTTCTATTTTTATGTATTGTATGTATAAATTGTATTTAAGGGGTTTTTAAACAGATTTTCCAAAGGTCATTCATTGACTTGGTAAATTCCGGTACATTGGTCTCCATCCACTGTTGAGTTAATAATATAAACAAGCAATCCAGGGTTAAGTTTATTGTACCCTTTTTATTTATTGAGCTTATGGTCTAAAATGCCCTTTAACAGAAGCATCTAGATGTTTAACTTCCAGATAACTATACTACTACTATAGGTATAGTTAGCTGGAAGTTATACTTCTAGGTGCTCCTGTTTAAGGGCACTTTAGCCTGAAAGCTAGAGAAATGAAAATGGTGCAGGAAACTTAACCCTGGATTGGTTGTTGATATTATTACATTTATAGGTCAGGGGATGAACGTTTATTGTTGAGTTAGTGAGCAAGAGCTAAATCGTTTCAAAATGTTCAAATTTAAAAAAATATATCCAATATAGCGAGTGATTTTGAACAAGAGGTATTGAGTTGATAAACTTGACGTTAAAATGCATCAATAAAACAAGAAGACTTAATGAAGCGTTTCCACTATTGGACTTGATACTCCAAGAGACTTAATACATATCAGTTTATAACATGGGTCTCTGGACTTTTTTTCCAAATACCTTTTGAAGAACGGATAGGTACTTTAAAAGCCCATAAAACAATTCCTTAGGTTTTTTTTGTTTTGATGAAATGTATATAAAAGTAAATAATCCCCTCTTCTGTCAAAATAAACGTTAAAAATAAACGCCATATATTAGCCATCGACGAATAATAGACATAGGCTGACGAGGGCCATTAGCCCGAAAACATGGTCTCCAGGTGGACGCTTCTTAATTTGCCAAAGCTGGTGTTGTGGCTTTGTCATCGACCTGAGTTCTCTAGTTTGCAGCGACGGTCAAAAGATGGCGTCTAGTTTTGAGGTTTATTTAGACGGGAGAAGTAACCTTTGCTTTTATATATCAATATCCTCCTGGGAAATATTTTCCATCTATATGTGAAGAGCCCCCTTCCGGGGCTTTTTATAGGCGACCCCTCCCAAACAGTTTAAAATTAGAGAGTGCTACAGTGTGTCCATCTACGCAGGCCGCTTTTCACTCTCTCTCTCCATGTCTCGGTGTTAGGCATCCAGGTTTGTGTCATGGCCTTTACCTCTGTCCCGTGGGCTGTCTCCGATCACTCTCGGTGCTAACATCCAGCCCTGCCTCTGCTTCTTGTTGTCCGCGTGTGGGAAGAACATCAACACTTGTCTCACGTCCACGACTGCCAGTTTATCCATACGTCGGTTTACTCGGGATTACAACAGTAGACCCGTTTAAATCGACAGGAACATTTGCAACAACACGAAATATATATACCATTAAGAATAAAAAATAAATATGTTGTAATGTAGTTTGTTTATGCTGTGTGTAGGATGGCTGTAGTGTGGTATGTTGGTTGCAGTCGTGGTGGCCACAATGTTTAGAGTGGTTTCAGGTGTGGAATTGGGATTGCACAAAAGGACGAGGCATGTTGGATGCCACCACAGAGATGGCGTGAGAGAAAGTGAAGCCGACACCAGTCAGGGGAGATCTGTCGAGAGGGGTCTGTCAATCATCGTGTCTCAAAGCGGACTGATCTGTTTGAGTAAGAAGGGGGCAAACCTGGGAACCTGACTTTTTTTTCGTACCTTTTCCTCTACTGGCGCCGGCTGTCACTCATTCGAAATTTTATTTCTGTCACCTTGGCAATTACATTAAAACCATACAACACATGAACACATAGGTATATATTGGAATATTACAACATATATATTCAGAACTATACAAAATATCCACTCATCGTAGGAACCAATTGTAAACGTCTACTCTATTGTATAGTAAAGTCCAGCCTATTGATCGTCCCAAGAAATTACACAGGTGTGAGTGAAGGAAGAGAAGGTAGTGTCATCATTTATTCAGAAGGGCGTGACATGGCTGGCTTGCATATTGAGTCTGACGACATATGACTGGGTTACATAATTGAAGGTTACACTCTGTGGAAGAGAGAGAGAGACAATTGACAATAAACATATGTTTATTGTCATCCTGTCAATACAGGTAAAGTGCACAGTCCGCACTCTGTGAAAAATTAACAATAATGAAAAAGATGATTATAAAACGAAAAATAAATAAAAAATTGTCAAGTAGCTCCATCCAGATGGGACACCTGTCAATCATCCCTGGACTCTGGGGGGGACCACAGGTGTGAGGGGTTCTCGGAAACTGATCTGTAAATAAGGAAAACGGGACGGTGGCTAAGACCGCTTATTAGGATTATCTTTCTCTTGGGGTAAGTTGTACTATCTCTCTCTCCCTATAAATACCCCTTATAATAAATTAATTATCTCAAAACTTGCCCTTACTTTATTTATCTCCGCGACAATTTAAACTATATACAATGACTCTGTACATGCCGTCTCAGCCTCCGCTGCAGAGCTTGGAAGATAGAGAGATAGTTTCCTCTAAATTTACTACAGATATGTGAACCTTTATTCTAAATAAACATATCAATCCCAAATATTAAATACTTTGAAATACATAATGAACAAAATTTCATGGCTTTTTTTTTCAACACATCCTAACATATGAAAGAGAGCACAAAAGTAAAATTGTACTGGGATCAGGTTGATAAAGTATTAGACAACATTTACTGATCGTTATTCTAAAAGTTGCTGATGGTTTGCACCATTTCTCAGATATCAACATAACCATCCTAAATATTTTCAAATATCTATCTAGAAGCCAACTGAAATATTGGTAAAATAAATGATTTCTTTAGATTCAATATATGCCTTTTAATGAAAAAATATATATATTTATAGAAATAAATTTCTACCTGTCGAAGGACAATGAAATCTCGCTAAACGATCTCTCAATAAACTTTTCGCTCCTGCATTTTTATTGTCATAAATATTTACTTTGTCAGTAAGGAAATATGAAGAACTCATTGATTCTATCATAAGTACAACGGCTATATATTCAAATACCTTGTTAGATAAAGACAAAACAACGCATTTAATATTAATTACGAAACCCAATCTTGAAATGAGTTATGTAATAATCCTCATAACAATTTCCTAATTAATTCGAGAGGTAATTAAAAGAAATTCCAGAAATATAATTAATAGTTTTTAGGTAGGCCTCCAGGTCTCCGTGGAAACACACTTCATGTTTTTGTAAGGACCGATGAGACCCAATTATTCCCATATTTAAAAGTTTTCTTGATGGAAAAAAATGTTCTGTTTAGATCTCTAATCTCCAATTAACCTTTAAGATATCAGAAGGAATTATATATCTAATAAACATTTGGTATTCAGAATTTCAAATAAAAATGATAATAACCCAAATTTAATTTTTAAAAAAAGTTTAAAACAGAGCTTAATTATTTTTCTGATCATTTGAAGTCTTCGAATTCAATTTTTGACCTAAATTCTTCTTCTTGAGCTATCGTGTCTTACTATAATACACAAGGGTACTTCGTAATTGTGTTTTATATAGTTTCTCTGAGAGTTATTTTCTTGCTGATTGGCTTCATCCATTTTCCAGTACTCATTATATTCTCACAAAAAATCTACTTCCTTCTTTAACAGCATAACAATATCTGATCGTAGATCTCCCATTACCCATATCTCCCATATATAGCTCAACTGACCTAATATGTCCATTATGTAATGAAAAAACGACTCGGAACTGGAGTACCACATGTTTTTCTGTTTAAATTTAATAAGTGAAAGAGAAATTTTACTGTTTAATTTTGAATCAAATCATCTTACTCTGGATGCTCTGTTGTCTAGTACGACAAAGAATAAATCTAATGCATTGACGCTATATAGGTTTTACAGGGCTTCTTAAGGAAAAAACATTGATAAAAATAGCCATATGTGAATGGATATGTAAATGAAAGATTACCTGTAAATAACTAACTAATATTTTATAACCAATATGCCTGTGTACGGCATAAATCCCCAATAAAAAGAACTTTTGTTGTATTTTCCAGTATTTTATAGGTGATTCTTACCTGGTTACTTATATTTAACCACAGTTTGTAAAGCGGGGTGGTGTTCAGCTCACAGAGACGTGCGGTCATTGGTCGGTAAATGCATGATCAAACTCATAGATTAGGTGGTGCTGGAGTAACTGTTAAGTCTTAAATAAGAGATGACGAGACGTTTTTAAAATAATTTTCAATCAAATATTAAGTTCATCGTTATAATAAATAAATACGAAATACTTTAGAAATTATTATGAACTTGGCTCATCTCAATACACTTCATGCAATTGTGAATACAAATGGTATAATATCTCGAAAGATACATCATTATAGAGTTGTCTTATCTCAATAAACTTTATTAAAATGTAATTCAAAATAGAAATTATGGGGAGGGTTAAACAATAAACACCTCAGAAACCATTGTTCACTTTCCCTATATTAATAAACGCTATCCAAAGTATTGAATAAAAATGTTCAAAAAACACGACTATACACCCTAAATACCTTAGCAACCATTGTAAGCTTTCCGTATCTTAATGAACTCTTACAATGGAGAATATAGAGACGAAACTATTCATAAAGTTACACCATATACATATTGTCAACTATTGTACTCGTGTCGTTATTTCAATGAACCCTATTCAATGGTGAAAACAAATAGAAATATATTTCGAAAGGTACAACATGAACTCTTAAATTACCATTTAAGCTTGCCTTATATACCAATGAACTATATATATAATAGTGGATACAAATTGTAAAATATATTCGAAATTAGACTATGGGAACCTAAGAACCATTGTAAACTTTCATATTTTCAGTGAATTTTATCCAAAGTGGGTGTAAAAACAAATGTTGAAATCTCTCGAAAATTAAGCCCTCAGCTTAGCAACTATCGTACACCTCCTCCATGCCTCGTTTCAATGAACTCTATACAATAGTCAATACAAATTGGAAAATATTTCGAAAATTATAAAATAAACACTTTGCTAAATTTTGGTACGCGGACCTTTGTGTCTATGAACTCCTCTAAACAATATTGAATGCAAATGGTGAAATATCTCAAAGGTTACACCATTACACCTCAGCAAACATTGTACACTTGCCTTATCTTAATGGACTTTATACAACGGAATAGAATATGGAAAAATACATCGAGAGTTAAAATATGAATACAAATAGTGGAATATATTTAAAGTTTTAAGTTTTGTAGCTTCTCGCCTTCAGCAAGCGTGGATCATGCAAATTCTGTCGAAGAATTGTCTGCAGACTACTAGTTACGGATCTCTGCTCTGATGGTGGTCAGAATCTGAACTGGGCAGAGGTTATCGAGAAAAAGGATTCTGCTGGTAACCCTGCTCCCTTCACCAAGATCGAGAGAAAGAGAAGGACATCAGCCTCCTAGCGTACAACAACGGCGCAGCCTGGCAACGCCGCACCAAGTTAGAAGAGCGCCCCCTCTTCTCGGAACAAGCTTCCAACCAAGCGTCAACTACTCTTCCAGGATACCAAGGCAACGCTAAAGAAGATCTCGAAATAATGGGTGCAGAAACAACGGGCACCTTGTACCAGTATATGTATTTTGGACACTGCCACCTACCTTTTGAAAAAGGCCTCGTCATTGAGAGACTCTGCTTAAGGTCTTCTACTTTCGCAGAAGGGACGAGAAGGTCATCGTCAGAAACATATCCTCCTGTGTAGAAGATTCGGAAGTCATCGCTGCACTGAGGCCGTATGGGCGAATAACATCGATCTCCCCACTGTTCCATCAAACGGGGGCTTCACATTATAGCCGCCGAGAGCTGTTCATTCTGCTAAACGAGGACGTAAGGCTGGAGAGTTACCATCACGTCTTAACATTAAGTCCAAAGAGAAGACCCTTTCATATATTCTCTCATTTAGGGTGAAATGTTCACGGTGCCAGTGGTAAGGACACCGTAAAACTAACTGCACCCTGACAGCCACAAGGCCTGTAGATGTGTATTTGCAGGCGCTCTACAGCACCGGCGTAGATAAGTCTGCTACTGCGCCCACGGCCCCAACAAGTCCTGCACATAGCTTGGCGATAATCAAGGCTGAACTCCTGAACATCCTAGCGTCACTAGGCCATCCTAGGTCTTCGATAGATTCTATATCGATGCTGAAATGAGAGATGTACAGATAGATTCTCTCCTTTCCTGGAAGTAAACTTTCTCAAGGTGGAGAAGCCTCACTTCGTTGAGAAAAGCTGTAAATATTCCATTACCTCTCTAATCGTATTTAATATAATCCCTCATATTCTTGTTAACCTTTCTCTTACACTCTTTTAGGTGTTAACTAATTGTACATAGATATTTCCGATTGTTTCATCGATGGTGAATGGAAATAGTAAGATATTTTTAAAATTGCGCCATATATACCTTATCAATCAGTGTAAGTTTTCCTTGTCTTAAACACTCTTATCAAATGACCAATATGAAAGTAGGAATATTTGTAAAGTTACGCCATCACTTTAGCAAACATTGTAACTTGTTCTTTGGTTAATGAACTTTTTACAAAAGTGTAAACAAATTGATAACTATCGCCGATGCTTCACCATAAACACCTCAGTAACCATTATACACTCAATGAAAAAGGGTCGGGGGACAAGTGGGTAACCCCCTAGATTCCCGGACAGCCATGGACCGGGATCGAATCCCACGTTAACATTTTGTTTAATAAGTGAATCACCTTCACATATTATTCATTGTTGCAAATATCATAAACAAGGTTGCTCTTTTTGAGCGATACCTAATAAAGTGTGCTTCGAACAACACTCAATGAACTCCATCAAATGATGAATAAAAATGGCGATATATCTAAAAAGGATTACACCATTATCAAAACAACCACTTGTACGCCAGCTTTATCTGAATGAAATCTATCCGTAGGTGAAAACAAATGGAAAAATTGTGCATTGCGAAGGAAATTGTAGAGAATATTTGAAATATATAAACTACTCTCTGCAAAAGGCTTCTTCTCTAATTTATTATAATTATCAAGCTCTCGAGTTTAAGAACTTTTCTACAGGCATTTATTCCAAATATAAAAATTTAAATTAAATATTTGAAAACGGTCTCTTGACGCACGACTGGACTCGAGTGATCAGACCCGCTTTGAATATTTCTTTTATAAAATTGATTCCAATTGTTCACTGATACTGGGGGGGGGGTGCGACCACACCAGTCCACCCTGGACCCTTGGAATATTTATCCAAATTCAGGACCAAGGTGACTAACATGGCAACGGCACTCAATTTCTAATGAATAGCAAGATAGAGGACATTGCGACTGCCGTGATAGAGATGTGTGGGAACATCTGAGGCTCTTCATTGGACACGATAACAACAACAATACAGTATACACTCCCAAGATAGTGGACATTGCGACTGCTGTGCTAGATATGTAAGAGGATATCTGAGGCTCTTCATTGGACAAGACAACAACAACAATACAGTATACACTGCCAAGATAGTGGACATTGCGACTGCTGTGATAGAGATGTATGGGAACATCTGAGGCTCTTCATTGGACACGACAACAACAACTGATACTTTGATATCAAACTTCTTGCCTTCAACATCACTATTGTGCTTGAACATATGCAATTCGATCATAACCATGTCTTGAAATATGGATAAACTGCGAGCTGAGGTCAATTTTGATGTTTAAAATATTGTATTGAAATGATATGAAAGTTTCTAAATATAATCTATCTGACGTCTATGTTCTGATAATGGCATTCAACATTCTTCAGATTAAAAAGACATGGTTATGATCGATTGGAACACAATAGTGATGTTGGAAAAAATGTTTTAAGACCAAAGTATCATTGAGAATATTTGAGGTAAATTTTATAAGAGCAATATTTAAAGCGGGTCTGATGGCCCGAGTCGCGCGCATGTACATCTTAAATTGTAGAACGACCTTTGACAATTATCCTGCAAATGTTTCTTTTGAACGAAAAATCGAAATTTATTTTAAGGAGAAATAACGATTATTTCTAACCTTAGCGATGAAGTATAAAAGGATGAATTGTAAAGGGTAATGATAAACAGAAAAATAAAGTGTCGAGGAATGTGAATCCCATTTCCCTATTTCCCATCCCTGGACACTTTATTTTTCTGTTTATCATTACCCTTCACAATTCATCCTTTCATACTTCATCCCTAAGGTTAGAAATAATCGTTATTTCTCCTTAAAATAAATTTCGATTTTCCGTTCAAAATAAACATTTGCGGTATAATTGTCAAATGTCGTTCTACAACCATAAGCCGCATTACATCGTATTATATATCTTAAATGTATATATTTTTGTGTGTGGAAAAAATGCCCGTTAAAGAGTTCTTGAACTCAAAAGCTTGTTAATTATAATAAATTGGAAAAGAAACATTTTTCGGAGTCGTTGATTAAGTATTCAATATGGAAATATATCTTAAAGAAAAGAATATAATCATATTTTGTACCCTTGCCTAATTTTTTTTTATTAAACTCTATTCAATGGTCCAATATCGAGAATGTAACGCCATAACCTTAGAAACCATTGTAGGCTTTATTAATCTCAATGAACTCTTTCCAATGGTAAATACAAATAGAAAATATATCGATATTACCAAGATAAATGCAATTGAAATCATTGAATATTTGCCTTATATCAATTAGTTCTATCTAAAATTGAATAAATATTAGAAAATATTTCTCGAATTTCTTCTATTGGTATAATGGCTGGTGATTCCCCACCAAACTCTGAAGCGGTGGCAGAGGCGCCATATTCATTGTACATAGTATCATACATATTGCCACGTAAAAAATTAGGAAAGACAAACTTCAGGATGTCAGTGCAATTTATTTAAGGCAAGAACAAAGTATGAATGATAAACAAAAGATAAGCAAAGAGGGAAGTGTGCAGAGTAGCAAAATATAAACATAAAAAATAATACTCTGCTAATAAAATAATAAATACTTTGTTACATAGTTCCTTCCCAATAAGAGCTGTGACCCAAATCTTGCATTTATTGTAGTCATTGATCTGACGTACTTCTGCCAAGTATTCCATCGAAGTCTTGGAACTTTGTCCCTAATACCTTTGCGTCCTGTTTCTTGCAGCGTGAAGAGCGGCTTTGTCGTCGTATCGTCTTTAGGGACATCGCATCTTCGAGGGAAGTCTTGGCTTTAAGCACGGCGGTGGAATCCTGGAGTCAGTCTCCGAAAATGTAGTTTACAGCACCCATGGCTTCAAGGTCTTCTCGGCGGTCTTCAGTTTGTCTTCCCTAACTTACCCAGCATCTCCACCAAAATGCCACGTGGAAAATTAGGGAAGACAAAAACTTAAGGAGGAAACAAAATTTATTTCAGGCAAGGACAAACTATGAAAGATAAACAAAAGATAAGCCACGAGGAGAATTTACCGAGTAGCAAAATATTAATATCAAAAATAATACTCTGCTTAAAAAATAATAAATACTTTGTTACAATATATATAATTATATTTTTAAAATAGCGCAGATTGTGCACTTCTGCATGTATTGATAAGATGCCTATAAATTATTTTAATTGACAATATCTAATTTGCCTATATATATTGCCTATATGATCATTTGTCTATATTCAAATGAACTTTATCTTTAGACAAATACAAATGAAATATCTCAAATTTACACTATTATGCAATTAATTTGCCGTATATTAATGCTTTCTATCCAAATATAGCGCTTTAAATGCGGAATTTTATCGTGGATAATGCATATAAACAACTTACAAAGCATTGTAAGCTTTCCTTTCCTGATTCAAACCTCTTCAAATGAGAATACAACTGGCGAATTATTTTGAAAGTTACGCTATTCCTTTAGCTACAATTTTACGCTTGTCCTATCTCATTGAATTCTATCCAATGGTAAATATAAATTGAAATATATCTTGAAATAATAATCATAAACACCTTAGCAATCATTGTGTACACTTAATTCTATTTAAATGAACTCTATCCATTGTTGTATACAAAATGCGAAAATTTCACGAAATAAACCCCTAAATAAATAAGCAACCATTGTACACTGAGTCGATTCAAAAATATATATTTGGTGTTTATTTCTTATTTTTATTATCCCCAGTACACGTAGTATAGGCCATGATAGTCATGGTGGGTAGTTAGCGACTGCTTTTACTGTAAGTGCACCACATGTCTACATAAATGAAAATCAGTTCGACTTTTTACTTACAAATGTGCCACAGCCCCGTTTAGTTGTTTGCACTCGCTGGTGGGGTTGGACTTTTCAAGAATCGGGGGCCATTGGGATACTTTTTAATTATAAAAAAAGTGTCCAATGCGGGATTCCGTTCCGGGTCATAGCGGACGAAAACCAATGGTTTAGACCATCCTTCCACCGACACCTTTAGTGTTAAATTCGAATGGTTTATAAAATTACACCATTATACAATTGCCTCATTTCAATGAACTCCTTACAAATGTCACTTCATATGGTAGTTTAACTCGTAAGTGTTGCAGCTATACACTTTATCAAACATTTTACCTTTGCTCTATCTCATTGAACTTTATAAAATTGGGAAAACAAATGTAGAATTCATATTAAGTTTCTCTATAAACCCCTATGCACCATTAAACACTTACCTATATTCAAATAAACTACACCCAATAAAGAAAGAAATCGGTATATACGTCGAAAGTTATGCCATCACCATAACAAATAATGTACGCAAACCTTTTTTCGAAGATCTCGATTTAATGGTGAAATATCACAAAAATTTCACCGTAAACACTCAATCAAACGTTGAAGATTCGCCTGTATTTACATGAACTCTATACAATAGCGAATACAAATGGCTAAATATCTCGGAAGGAAAGTCATCGCTTATCAACATTCGACAAATCTTGAAATTATAAAACAAGGCACCAAAGAAACAATTGTTTACCTTATCTTAATGAACTCAATCCAAAAAGGATTAATCTATGATAATTTACTCCATAAGCACATATATAAACAGTTCAAATCAATGAACTGGCGATAATGGTTCAATATTTCAGAAGCAACGCTATCACTTATCAACATTCGAACGTTTATCTTATCTAAATGAATATTCAATCCAGTGAGGTATATACAAATAGAGGAATATCTTAAGAGATTCACCATAAACACCTAAGCAACAAAATTGAAAATGATTCAATATTTTAATGAACTCTATCCACAATGGTGAATTCAAATATAAGAATATTTCGAAATTACGCCATAAGGAAATCATTGGCTCGAACAAAACTTGTTAGCATGTATTATAGAGATCTCGTGGGATCTAAAGTACTAGACATTAGTCAAGCTTTCTGAAGTTTTTCCTTTTTAATTCCAGCCACCAGCGCTAGTAATCTCTCTGCAATATATACCTGACAGACTTATTGCCAAAGCATTCGTCTATATATCTACAATTATAAAGAACAAAAAACTTGAACACAGAATGCCTAAATCCAGCAATGTACATACAAAGATTAAACGAGGAGTATATAGCGATCCTGTTAGAAGGATTGTTAAAGTCCATTAAAACATTTTCTATAAGCTGAAGGAACGAGAATTCTTTCATGGAGAAAGTGGGCAGAATCTAATCTGGAATCTACAGACCTCCTTCTCTTTCCATATTCTTCTCACACAACTAAAAATTAAATTAGTTCACTCGAGAAATGTGGAGTTTAAAAATGATAACTAGAAAGTTGGCGGAGTTTATAATTGGTTAATTATCGATAGTTTTAATTATGACGAGGTTTCCCGTTTAATTAACACGCGACGCTGGTTTTACAGGACGCCACACGGCGGTGATGTGAAAAAGTGGGACAATTTTAGTTAGGTTTGGCTTATTTGACTAAAGTCATTTCCTTCATTGGTGGGTCTTCTTATTTAGAGGATTTATTAGAATGCCATTAACGTATTACTCCTGCATTTTAATACATATAGAATTGTAGGTAAATTATATATAATAATTTTTCCATTGTCGAACAAATAGTAGGAAATGCTTTATTAAGAAAAATAAATTTCACACAAATACGATTCACTAACAGACATCACACTATGTATTTGCATATGAGGTATATAAATTAATTTATAAATAGGAGATTATTTGTATTGAGCCTCTTTATTTGGTTAAAAATGGAAATTCCGAGCGTTCGCTTATCATCAGGACAAAGGTTTCAAAAAGACGTACATTATATTAAGGTAGCAAAAGTTCTTTTAAAAACATATTTCTACTAATGTTCCCAATGCTTTGAAATTGATTCGATGATTATTTATAACATACGCATTTCAAATGGTGTCGTTTTTATTCATTCTCTGATTGGTTTATTAAGTTCACGTAATAGTGTACTGATTGGATTTGGTTGGCTGTTCAGTGTCACATGATCTTAATCAACCATTCAGTGCTATGCTCTGTAAATAGAGTAATCCATATTTAAATCTTTAGATAATAAAAAGGCATATATTGAACATTAGGCTTAAAGTGAAAAGTTTATTCTCTAAATATTTTTTATTTACAAATATCTCAAGTATTCGGGCAAGTAATCCCTTCAACGGGAGAAAATATTTTACATTGAATCGCCAATAAAATAAGATTTAAAATTAAATAAAATGCTTTAGGTGTTTACAGTTTTTTGAATTCACAATCAACTCGGGCCTCTATTGCGCGTTCAGAGGCCTATTGTTTTTATTTTGATATTGATTCGGAGTATAATTTTATCGGAAAAAAAAAGGTTTATTTGCCAATATTTCGGTTGGCTGAACGCCAACTTTTATCAAGGCCTCACATTTTATATAAACAAACTCAGTGACGCATAGTGTCATTATGAAGTAATAATTCGTTTAACAACAACCTGGAGACAAGTACTGAACCTCCAAATTGAGAGCGTATCAAGGCAATTAGATTTGAATCCTTCTCCTAGATATTAATTAAATAATGCAAAAGGCTTTTGGAGATGAGTTTTTTTATATTTCCTTTCAATGTCGAGCTTTCGGACAGTTTCGTTCTTTTACAGGCAGAAAAACCTGTTGAAGCCCTTATAACCGCCTTTCAATATTGTTCATTTTGTGTAACTGTAGAAAGACGGAAATGCCCGAAAGCTTCAGAATGCAATAAAAATAAAAAGAAATACATCTTCAGAAATGCACTATTTAATTAGGAAATTATCTATAAAAAAAACACTTCAATGAATATCAATTTTTTGGCAAAGTCCAAGCCATCTAGTGAATTCACGTAACCAAACTGTGCTTCAGTATACACAGTGTCATCTATATGTTATAAATGGAATTATTCAGCGCTATTTATTTTAGCCATATTGGACAAATATATACAAATAATAATGGGAAGGCTTAGCTCATCAATGGTGAATCTTCCTTTTCAATTTGGATAATTTAAACTACCATATCGCTACAGATCGCAGTAATAAACCTTCCTATGCAAACTATTATACGACTTATTAAAAAAAGGTATAAAACGCTGCAACTCATTTATTAATTGTATGAAGAAGCTTTCAGAGACCCTTCCTCAGTAAACTAAAACATGATAAAGGTAATGGAGAGATTTTATATAGCATGTGGTGTACTTACAGTAAAAGCAGTCTCCTTGTTCTACATGGACAAGACACCATTCACATCTATTTAATTGATAATGTCAAGTTAGTTTAGGTTAGGTTCAGGTTTGTTCATGGTTAGGCTAGGTCTAGGTTAGGCCCAGGTTTGGATTAGTAGATCAGTAATCTCTTCCCTAGACTCTCCATATCCATAGAATAAAATTTGGAATTTTATAAAAAAAACTACTAAATTCCTTTGTAACGCTTTTATTTATGAATTAACTCTGTTTACCATAGTTTTAATTGAATACTTCTCTAATATCTTGTATATTTTTATTCAAAATTATTCCTTAAAACTTTCTTCAATCATAATTATTTTACTCGAATACACACAATACATTACAAATTGATTTCATTTAACTAAATTTGCATTTCAACCCTTTGTACATATTTCAATTTGTTGATTTTTTTTTTTCTTTTCATCTAACTAATTTGCATACTAATTCTTGTACATATTTCAAATGTCTTTGTTTTCTTTCAATGTTTTGCTTACCTTTAAAATACAAGTGTTCCTTTGGGGAACATAGCGCTCTAAGTCGAAGTAAAATAGAATATACATAACACTATATTGAATTTTGAATAAAACTCTAATATATAATATGTATATATGGTTTTGACCGAGGGTTTGATTGTTTGTGTGATGTAATCAATATATAGTGTGAGATATTCATGTTTTTAGTTCTAATCATAATTCTGTGTAATAAAAATAAAGAGAACATATCCTGACCACGAGCACATGTGATTTTTAGATGGCAAAGCGCCATCTAGTGGAGCAAAATAAACTCAACGTTTATTTAACTTGCTCTGTGATATTTGGCCAACCCAATTTCTTGATAAATCAAGAAAAGCCATCCACGAACGCGCTTCGCGCTGTTGGCGCTCGTCAGCGTGGAGCATGCTGTAATAGTAAAATATTATGCATATAAATTCTCAGTAGCATACAATAGCTTTTAATGAAAAACTACACTACCCAATTATATAGAATATTGGTAGAAGAGTACCTAAGAAAAACTTCTCTTTTGAGCATCAATAAAAATGATCAAAAATACCTAAAATCTATAGAATCGAGATAACTTAAGTAATTTATTAGACTTGGTAGAGATTGGTGAAGCAAGAGGAAGAAACAAAAATAAATTTCCAAATTGATTTATTTGTTTATTGATTGGAAACAATAAAAAACATTTTTTTCTATTTTTTAAACCCTAATTAGTTAAATTTCCCAAGAGACAGATGCCTACCTAAATTTAGAAACTAAAAATGTAAAAAAGTAAATATTATTTTTATCTATATATATATAAATTGAAAAATATTAAAAACAAACTTACGTAATATATATATTAACTAAACTCTTAAACTGAATAATATTGATTTTTGATGGATTTTCTTACATAAATTTAATTGTGGTTTGTAATTTTTTTTTTAGGAAATCGATAAATTAGAAAATATTTATTTAGAAATTTATTTAGCGTAATTGATATATCTATATGTATTAATATATATATATGTTCGAAATTATTATAGAGACGTATCAATATCACTACAAAAGGAATATCGAAAAAATGCAATATAACAGCGGTATAGTAGATTAAACTGGCGAAACCGCTGGGAGGGTTCACCAATGATGAGCCTGGCCCTCCCAATAAATTTTCCACTGCAGTAAGGGCAGTAGAGATTGTTTAATTTTAAAAGAATCATACGTGTCTATAATAGTTTCGAATTTTGATAACAGATGGCGCGCTAATGTATCATAATATATATGTGTGTGTATAACGAATTTAGACATTAAGATGCGAATGTTTCTTTTCACAACTAAATCAAGCTTTACTGTCCTTACTTTGCTTTGTATTTATATATGCTTGTGTGCGTGAAAACAAGAAAATTATATATAAAATGTCAGGTTTTGATATGAAAATGAAATTTTCATTTCCTGACCGTACTCACATGAGTCTTTTGGATGGCAGAGTGCCATCTGACGGTACAAAAATTAACTAAACTGTGTGTGTTGGCCAAATAATTTTGGAACAAGTTAAATCAACGTTTAGTTTATTTTTGTTCCACTAGATGGCGCTCTGACATGACAAAGCTTATTTCCATAGTTCATCTAAAATACCCAATCCAAGAGTCTAGCATCAGTCTTATTATAAAAGGAAGATCGAAAATGTAATATAACAGCGGTATGGTAGATTAAATTGACGAAACCGCTAGGAGAGTTCACCAATGATGAGCCTGGCCCTCTTATTAATTATTCCATTGCAGTAAGGGCAGTAGAAATTGTTTAATTTTTACAAGAATCATACGCGGCTATAATAGTTTCGAATTTACATAAATGCATATATCTACTCCAACCTTAGTTTCTACAAACGTGCAATACATACAAAAAGTCTCTAGGAAAGTAAGTTTCATATTATGATTTCATATTTTACAATA
>CP092871.1:33551027-33579169 GCA_030710605.1 Cordylochernes scorpioides | reverse complement strand
AGAGCGGAGTTAGGTTTCTTACTTTCATATAGCGATTGATTTTATCATTTCCCACACAGTACCATTCAAATCTAATAGTCACTCAATTTTTCACATCACACGGAAAATACCAGAAATACTTACATATATATAAAATTATCAAAGGTAGTCTCGAGACCGGGTGTCTCGGGTTTTCTGATTTAGAGCCATGGTGAGGTTAGATTAGATCAGGGTTAGCAAACTCGGGACCCAATCTCGATGCCTGCCAATCATAATTTCTATAAATTATAGATATATAAATATAGTGATATATTAGATGTGTGATCATGATACATAAAATAATACAATATAATACACTGCGGCATGTAATTGTAAAACGACACTTGCAAGTTTAACCGCATGAGTTTCTTTTTAACGACAAATTAAAATTTTATTTTAAGGTGAAATATCGACAATTTCTAACCTTTTGGATGAGGTATGAAAGGACGAATTATGAAGAGTAATGACGAACGGAAAAATAAAAGTGTCCAGGGATGGGAATCGAACCCCCGACCTTCCGCTTACCGGGCAGATGCCATGTCCACTAGGCTACCCTGGACGTATTTCGTTAAAAAGAAACTCATGCGGTTAAACTTGCAAGTGTCGTTTTACATAAAATAAGTTTATCAGAAACATCAAATTGTTCCTGCGGAGAAACTAAACAAACTGCTCTCATCTACGACTGTCTGAACTTTACAGAAGTGAGACATCGATTGTTCCCTGATCTAAACATCTCTTGCATCTCTTACATCAGCCACTTTGTGTGTGTGTCTATATAAATTTTATTAACTCTGTCGAATAATACAAATGAATTATATAGGCGCAAATATTTCAATATCGCGCCTGGTTTATTAATAAATAAATGAATAAATTTATATATAAAGCCTTTTGTAAAAAAGCATGAAACTTGTACTCGCAGCCCTTTATTTTTTATTGCTTACATTTCAGAGAATTCTATATTTCGAATTACAAAAGGTTTTTAAAATATTCTTCTGATTATGAAATAAATATCGCTATATGAAAGCAAGAAACGTATTCTCGGAGGTCGTTTTTAATTATTGCCAAAGATATTCTACATATCATGGGGTATAGCCATCTTCGATATTAATGTCGATCATTATCGAATATTATATCAGCCTTTTTGGCTCAATTATCTTCAAAACTTCATAGCATCAAATTCCAGACCATTCTATCAGATTTTCAACCCACAATCCTTTCTCTGTCTACCTTTATTTTTCAAGTTACATCCCTCCATTAAGGTCAAAAGAAAATCTCTCAAAGAATTCCTGAGCATGTGTCTTCTATTTCATTTTGAATATTTCATTCATAAGACTGTTCATACCATTACATATTCACCAAATGTATTTGTCATCAAACATCCCTTTATTTTGGTTCCATATTTGCATATTTTCCCTCAATAACTATATTATTTCTTTAATGCTAACAATCTCGTTGGTTGTGTGACTGCTTATGTGGAGCAAAACCTTCTAACAAATAATAACTTTAAAATATTTTTTAACTCCAAATAGATTTGGTGTAGGAATAATATGAAAATTAATTTTCGAAAGCCACGATCCGAGTTTGAATCTCGCATTTGGAACTTTACAGAAAAAAAATTGCTTCATTGGCCCTCGGATTCTTGAAAATGTCCAACCCCACCAGTGAGTGTAAATAAATCTCTGAAAGGATGCTCGGGTACAGTTGTAAATGCAAAAGTCGAACAGAATTTTACATTGTAAAGATAGAGGAGGCTAGGCCGGAATTCATTGTTCTTCAAATTTAAGATACTTCGGCCAGTAAATCTTCTTTATTGTCTCGACGTTTCTACAAAAATATTTTGTCCTCGTCAGGAGCAAACAAAAATCAAAACATTTGGCAAAGCGTTAAAATTATAAGAATATTTTTTAACGCTTTGCCAAATGTTTTGATTTTTGTTTGCTCCTGACGAGGACAAAACATTTTTGTAGAAACGTCAAGACAATAAAAAGGATTACTTACCGAATTACATTTAATTTAAGGAACTATGCATTTTACATGTGTGGAGAGATATGTGGTGTATTTACTATAAAATATTTTGTTAACTATCCACGCCTATTCCATGTGTACTTGTAAATAAGTAAAAAAACTTAAAATTCAATTAACTATTTAAACCGTTATCTTTAAAAGAGAAGGTTTAATTCGATAAACATTCGGGAATTGCCCGAGAGTCCAGTATTTCATATGGAGAATGAATATTTTAGTGTAAACAGACAAAGACTTCAGTTCGACTCTTGTGTCGGACAAATGGCGGAATTCGCCTCCGCACATATATGTATGTAATATATTTAAATCTATTCAGGAGCGATATATTTCAGCGGAGGACTTAATAAAACCCGTGTTCAGAACAGCTTCCTCAACCTGGCAGCAACTTTTATTAAAAATAAATCTAGCTTTTGACAAGATCTTCCAGGACATTTTATTTGGAATTCTTAGAATAGATGGCCACCAAATCTACTCGTTTTATACCCATTGAGCATTGTAGAAGTTTCCGTAGAATATTTTCTATCGAATTTCTCTCTTTTCAAATTATTAACTGCGATTTTATACGTAAAATATTTTATATTTCTCTCATTTATCTTTCCTTTCTGCATCAATATGATCTTTATTTTCTTTCTTTAATTATATTCGGTATTAACCCACGTGTTATTTTACTATGTAATGGATAAGAGATTGGTAAAGATGATATTTTCAGCTGCCCAGCCTTTCAACTATAAAGCTTCTAGAAGGCTACACCTTTTGGACTGCCTTCATTCAATGATACTCCCCTATTGAATCTACCAAGAAACAAAACGGCCTGGAAACACTTGGTGAAGTGGTTCACTGAGGCTACAAAGACAGACTCATAAACCGCAGGACAGCCCGGATAGTTCGCGATCTATGGATGCGCACCAGGAACCTGGGTTACCCTAATGTGTTATTACTACTCACAGATCATGCCTATTTGTCTTCCATGCTCGTTAGAATATCTTCCTGACTTGCCTCATCCCAATTTCATATGGTACAATTTGGATACATCCTCACTCCAACCTCAAATATTATTTTCTTAGAGTGTTTCGTTTTTTGACGGGACAAACGTATGGCATCTCTACAGGACAAATTCGCGATGATCTCCCCTGGTATCTCGGGTAGGTACCACTGGTGAGTGAGGTTGAAAAAGTCCTTTTACAGTTTATTCTTCTAATTCGATTTGAAATGGTCAAATTCCAGGTTGTCGCTGGTCTGAGCAGCAGCCTTTACAGGGTATCTTCAATCTAAATTCCCTTCAGTCCAATGCTTGAGGGGATCCATTGGAAATGTTAAGGTCGATTCTTGGTGTGGCTTATCCATGTTTTCCGATATGTCTCTCATGATCTTTATGAGCTTGTGTAGCAATTGATGAGTGCCTGAATGGGCGACATAGAATCATTGAAGATTACATAGTTTAATTTTATCCAGGTTAATAACCAGCAGCTCGTCCTTGAAGACTGAGCATACTCTTGGATGCTGTAGGTTTAAGAATTCTCCACTCTTAAATCATGATTGAGGTAAGTACAATGAATCTACTCTCTATTGTGTGTGTGATAAATACTAGGAGCGCTCTTCAGTAGCACACACACATACAGCATACACACATACAGTCCGACTATGCTCAAATGTAGAAAGGACGCTTTGACGTGAGGTACAGAAGCCATGTGCAAGCCGCTTCTAACCCTTTTGTATTAATGTGGTAATTTATTTAGTCTTTCTAAAATATTATAGACGTGTGTGATTTTTTCAAAATTTAAACAATTTCTACTGCCCTTACTGCAATGAAAAATCAACGGGAGGACCTTTCATTGCAGTAAGGGCAGTAGAACTTGTTTAACTTTTAAAAGAATCATACACGTCTATAAAAGTTTCGGATTCTTATAACAGATAGGGAACTAAGGTATCATATTATTCAGTCTTTAAAATTATATCTGTTATGTCGATTATCAAATAGTCAAAACCAAGTATTTTCAAATCAGTTGAAAATTTGATATTACATCGAGGAATATATACAAATTTATAAATACAATGCTTAAAACCTCTGTAAGTAACCGAAATAGTTTAGAAAACGACTTAACAAAACTATTTGTGTTTACAAATTGATTTTCCATCTATCTATCAATTAAATTTGTAATATTCATTTGTGACAAGGTGTTTATTCCTACATATATAATCAAATATCATCTTTACAGACCTTACTACAATGTTACTAAATGAGAAGGTTTGTGTATCATTGATGAACCCTCTCAGCGGTTCGCCAAATTGATTTTCAGACCACTCTACTATTGTATTGGATTGATTTTCTTATATACTCTGCATTTACTAAAGACATCAGTTTAGGGGTTAAGTGTTGACAAATGTCTTGGTAGCGGTAAATAGAAAAATAAAGAGACAAGTTAGAGACTAATCTCATTCCAAATAGCAAATTTTTAGACATACCGTTCCTGATGGACGAATTCAAAAATGCTATTGAAATGGCGAGATATTCCATATAGAGAATCTTCATGCAAATTAATCATCTAAATATTTATTCTCATTTTTTACTTTTATCACAAAACAATAGTTTAGATATTCTTTTAAAAAACTTTAATCATAGCTCGATACAAGAAACTAGAAAAGAACTAATTAAAATTTCTTATGTACAAAAGAAGATAAATATGCAAATTTTCTATCTTAAAACACAAGGCAAGTTTTAAATTTCATTTTGAAATAAATATATATGTGGTGTGGTCTGGTAGCCTCTTGTAGAATCCTGTCGACTAAATCTGTGATGAGGTATCCAGTCGACTTAAGCTATGGTGTGAGTCCCTGTCACTCTCGCTATACTGTGTTGACCGAGAGGAACAGTCAGGATGGGGAGTTTTCCAGTACCTCTCTGCACCTTGTAAGACCTTTAAAAGTTCTCACAGAGTACAGGCAGTCGTGGTCGAGGCAGAGTGGAAAGCTTGGGAATGTCCATACAAAAAACAAAGACACAGTTGCACTAAGAAAGTTCCGTGAACAGATAAAAGTTGAGCTAGGAGCGAAAGATGGAGATAGAAGAGTTATTACTGACTACATGGTGGATGAGGAGGCCCTGGGGTACAACCGACGAGGGCTCACGCAGATGGTGAAGTAACTGTCAAGTGACTGTAAAGTGACTGTATTTTTAGGTCAAGACGG
The DNA here is from genome assembly GCA_030710605.1 of Cordylochernes scorpioides. Lineage (NCBI taxonomy): Eukaryota > Metazoa > Arthropoda > Arachnida > Pseudoscorpiones > Chernetidae > Cordylochernes > Cordylochernes scorpioides. Next base: position 33,573,943 of record CP092871.1, on the reverse strand, counting down.
GGGCCTTATGCGACAGGGGCGTGGATCGTCTGGTGAAATTCTACTGGCGCCGTCCTGACAGTTTCCAATCTATCTTTAGATGCTGTTTTGTGAATTCTAAATCTATCTCGATTTTAGACGTTATGGCTTCTATCTCTTGCTTCAGCTCAACTCTTAATCTATTACAGAGTTTTATTTATTTATTCTCAGTTTGAACAAAGTACATTACATATGATGATGCAATGACCATGTCAATCATGCGTATAATCAAACGTATAAACAAACTTTTAAAAATAGTTAATATCAAATATAATTTCAAAAGAAAGTTATTTTAGAATAAATCCTAAACAACAAATACTGGCAATAATAGCGCATGCGTAAATCTCATTGTTGGAAGAAAAAAGTTTTTTGTTTATCGTTCGTTTTGGATTTTGTAATGTCGTATTTTGAACAAAGAACGACATTTTTGAGTAAATTATATATTTTAATGAAACATATAAATTGTTAGAGGAAGCGTATGGGAATGAAACAATTTCAAAACCTCAAGTACATTTCTGGTACAATAGATTTAAAGATGGCCGTCAGAGTATCCAGGACGATCCAAGGTCAATGCGTTCTTCAACTTCGACATCAGAACAAAACATCCAGCAGGTTAGTGATTTAATTTATTCTGATAGAAAAATAACTTATTGGAACGATAGCGGAAATTGTTGGAATTTCAGATGGTAAGGAGAAATAACGACTATTTCTATTCCTTAGGGATGAAGCATGAAATGATGAATTATAAAGAGTAATGATGAACAGAAAAATAAAAGTGTCCAGGGATGGGAAACGAACCCACAGTGTTCCTCTTACCGGGAAGATGCCATGTCCACTAGGTTACCCTGTAAATTCATATGGTAGCTGCCAAAGCATTGTTCACATACATATTAATATGATAAAACTTATCATAATATCATATATCTTATCAAAAAATATCACAAAACCTATCATTATACATGATACAACTTAGTGGTTACTTTTTTCCACGACATCTAACGTACAAAAAAAACTGATTAGAAATTTGCAGGGATTTAATTGAGAGTGCAATTAATGACCGATATAGTTTAAAAACATCAACCTAATATAAAATCTCCTTAAATAAACAATCACTTAAATGGTACACTCCGAGTTCTTCTCGGAAGAAAAAGGTTCGTTTTGACCGATTGAAGAAAAAGGAATGCTTTTTAAAAAAGTAATACAGAGAAGTTGTACATCATGATTATATATTACATATGAGCCTTTTAGATTCAATACGAAGAAAAGGGAACCAGCTCTTTCACACACAGTCACAATTATGGAAGTTACTTCATGACAACGCCCCCTGTTCATGAAGCCACCTTGTTTAAGTATTTTTTAGATAGACACTTTGTGTCTGTTTTATCCTACTTATTCCGTAGATTTCTTCCCCTGTAATATATTTGCCTATGCTCAAAATTGTGTGTTTAGATGTAAAGAGTTTATTGGAAATGCTACGGGTGAAATAAGCTTAGGATTATGAAACCGCTTTTTGACCCCTGGGGAATATATGTAGATCATATTGAAAAAAAAAGATTAATAAAATGATTTGGCATATGTATACACATGTAGACATACGACGTAAAAAATATTTAATACTTCTATATATCTACCATTGTCTAGTATTAATGGTTGTGTTATGTTATTGGGGGAATATTCCAACCTCTATTTTGCTTACTAAGTTAATGTTATATCTATGCAAATTTATCTGTACAGCGATTTTTTTCAGTTCGTCACGAAAACCAGTGTGTGTGATAATATCGTTAGAATTAAAATAGAAGATGACTAGAAGATACGCACAAATAGTTATGTCTTTCCATCAAAACTACATATAGCGGATTGCCTAGATACTTTGCCATTGGTAATTTCTTCTATGGATTGTATTTTTTTTATTGAAAGCCGGCGCGATTTCATATAAGAGACGAACTATTTTAATAATATGTTTTGTTGTTGTCGGGTGTATGCAAATTAATGATATCCTTAGTAAAAGCCAAGATTGTTACCATAAGACTGACCCACATTTGGTGGAGGGATGGTTAGAACCGTCGAATTTCGACCGCCACTAACAAGGATCAAATCCCGAATTGAAAACCTTTTTCTAACTAAAAAATAAAATATTAATATCCCCAATTCTCTCAAAGGTTCAACTACACCAGTTGAAGTAACCAAAACGCGCTATGACTAACTTTTAAATGCACAAGTCGAGCTGCCTTCTACATGTGCTGCAGTAAAAGCAGCCCACTATGGTTATCTTATTCTGTACCACATATATTAAGGATAGTTAAAAGACAAACATTTTAAAATAACGTTATTTAACCATATCATACGAATGTTCACATCTCCTTTCGCATACACCTTTCATAAAATACTATCTCAATTATAAGTCAATAAAATACGAACTGAAAATACAATTAACCAAGAGAAATACAACAATAATTGAAAAATCTATTATTATGAATCATTTGTATTAATCTATTAATATTGATAGTTATACAATTCGCACTATTTTTGCAAACGGAATTCCTACACAGTTTCATCCAAATTCTATAGTCACTCAATTTGTCACATCACAGGGCCAGATATAATTACATAAATGAGGTCAATCAGAAATCCCAAATTGTTCCTGCGGAGAAATTGAACAAACTGCTCTTCACCTTTTCTATGACTATCTGAACTTCGTAGAAGTGAGATATCGATTTTTCCTGATCTAGATGATTTAACTCTCTTACATCAGCCACTTTGTCTAAAATATATTTTATGAACTCTGTCGATTGATACATGTAAAATTGTTAATATTTAATTCTAAGTTCTAATTTGTTTGTAGTTTGTTTCTTCTGTAACAGGCGAAAATATTTAAATATCGCGCGCCTGGTTAAATAATAAATAATAATAAAACGCTATGAACTATTTAATGAATCTCATATATGCAAATAATACAGATTTAGCGGAGGATTATAAAGGAAAATAACGAATAAATGGAATCATTGACCCAATTCACAGAATCGCCGAACCGTGAGTTCTATTCAAAGCCCAATTCCTAGTAGAACTAAAGAATTGTTGTGAAATTAAAGTGCTAATTATAGATCCCCTCTAATTATTATTTCTACCTATTTAATATTAATCAAATCTGTCAAAACTACGGTATTTAGAGATGCTAATTTATTCACAACTTTTTCCCCCATCAAACAGTCAACTTCGCTATTTAATGGTAGAGCTTTGACAACTCAAGTTGAGACTTTTTTTTCGAAAATAGATTTCAGGAAATATGTATATAAGAATTTTTGGAACTTTCCAACATTTCGAAACGATGACTATCGTCTAAATAATGGCTATGGGTCTGTTATCTTGGAGAAGACCATTATATAATGCTTCATTTGATTGATTTACTTCAAAATTATCAATTTTCATGGTTTTGATTCTTTTTTATATTCTTAGAGTGATATTCTTTTTTCCTGAGGACTCGCTTTTACACTCATATTCATATTGAAATATGGAAACAAATTTTAAAATAAAAAAAGGAGTATCGATTGAGAGAATAATAATAACAAATACGTGATGTTTTAATGCATTTATATATACATATGATTTGTCAAGAGAGAGAAAATGGGCTTGCAGAATATTATTTAATACAAGTGAAATCAACGTTTTCATTTATTTATTTCATTAGATGGCTATCTGCTATATAAAATACACACGTGAGCGGTCAGGATGTTTCTTTTTCGTTTTTAATATCAACACTAGACCTGCTGGCTCCCGAGCGCTGGCTACAGGCGACTGTGACTTCCCTGATGGCGCCCTTGCCCTAGCACGCTCAATGCGGGCCGCGTTCCTGGACGCGCAGCATCTGGAGGCGTTCTGCCAACGTCTCCTGCAGGAAAACGCCACCTCCAGCTATCATGCGGAGTATGAGACGTAGACCATCGCCCATCGGCTACGCCCATTACCCGTCTCAACAGCCAGAGGGCACGCCGGGCACTGGTTTCGGCACGGCTGCAGGTGCATCCTTTTTCTGAGCTAGCTGCGCGGTGGATGTTCCCCGCTTCATCTCTTGGGTCGACATGCGACGCAACTTCTTCTCGGGGCACGACGCAGATGTCGCCCTACGTCTGGCCCTCCACGCCCTACCCCATCCAGACCATCCTGCCTCGAGGCGTACCAACTGTGCAGCATGTGGTTTCACGAAGGGTCGCTAACCAACTGACATTGGAGTTGCTGAGCTGTGCGACCTCTGCTCCGTAAGGTGTTCGCCTCCTGTGATATTTGGACCCTTAACTCTTAGAAGGCAAAACCTATGACTACTAGCCATTCTTCAGTTGAATAAAGCGGTTCACACGATGATGACACAAAAGGACTGGGCCATTTTCGCCATTATCTAGACTGTTTAAGTTAATAATAGAAACCACATTGAAAAAATCAAAACTACATCTTTTTATGTACTACTGTGTCAAATTTCATTCAATTTCCATCTACTTGCAATAAATATAAGTTGATATATCCCCTCCCATCCATTGTGGTTATTCCCAATTTACCTGATAAACCCTGTAGTTTATGGATGACATCTTATATCTCATTAGGCCTTCTGCTTAAGAATGTGATTAGTTATTGCAAGTTTGTCTGCGGCAAAAGCTTTATAACTTGACTACATTTTAATATAACTCCAAATATTTACTAGCAAATGTATTTCAATTACATTGCAATATTTTAAAATGATCAATATAATTGTAATATAACCTGTATTTCTCTCTATAAAATTGTATCTGCCCCGAAAATCAAACGAAGAACATTCTGAAAAAACTCCATCCCGAACTGAATTTCACTTACGAAAAAGAAACAAACTAATAGCCTACCTTTTTTAGATATAAAATTCATGCATATACATGAAAATATACTTTACCTGGGGGTTTGTTATTTTTACTGAATAACCTGTATTTGCTTTCATGATTGGTGAATACCTCAAAATTCTTGTCTTATTGTAGATTAAACTTTTAAGAAGTGTCACAACCATTATCTTTTCAAAAAGATATAAACCTCAGTAGAATATGCAATTTTAATTATAATAGAATTTTATTAATCGAATTCTTTTCTGATACTTCAAACTCATTTAAATCTCATGTATGTATTCTGAGAGGCACTTTGCTTTCCAAAAATTATTTGTTCTAGGGAAGATTTTGATGTGTCCATTATGATTTCGGGCTGAAATCATAGAATAAATCATAGCGGATTCTACTTCCTTTGACTATGTTATATATAGAATAATGAATTGACTACACGACGGTACTATTCACGAGAAGCTACATACGCGCGTGAACAAGTATTTTATTTAAATGGTTACTTCTAGGGCTTTTTCAGTGGATTTGAAATTGGAACAGAATATTAGTTCAGAAAGGACGTACCTGGATGCGTTTAAAATACATCTATCGACGATTTTGAAAAGAAGCCTCTAGGCCGTTTTGCCAAAATATTTTCCAGACCGTTCTACTATTGTAGTAGATTGTTTTCTTATACCGTGAATTGATATATTAAATGAAATATTAGCTATAATTAATGAGAAAGGAGATATTAAACACTTAACTCTAATTTATTATACTAAGCCAAGCTAATACATGGAGCAAGAATACTAGTTTTATGCATAGTTGTATCGATAAGTAAGGTATTATTTGTTGTGTATGTGTGTTGTACGGTTCACCACTTGTTGGGATCTCTCAGCTCGTTGATGACGAGCGAAGCCTTCTCAAGAGCTTCCAGCATCTCCGAGGCCTGACGCCGCTGGGCTACAACGGCCTCTGACTCGGCCAGGAGCTCTTCGCAGTCGTCGTGCTTGTAGATTTGGCTGATGAGTTCACTCTGGAGGCTCTCCCGTGTGTAGTTGACCATGGTGAGCATGAGGGCCTTAGGCACGCTGTCCTGGACGCCTCGCCGCACGATCTGGAAGTACTGCTGGATGAGTCGTTCAATCACCTTGCAGTCGCGTTGCTCCCTGGGTGACATCCGCATTGTCAGGGTGCTGGGAGGCTGGTCGGGGGGCGACTGCCAGGGATGCCGTGGATCCCAACCTCCGTCAGGAACCTCGCAGTAGCTACCGGGATCGCCGTTGGCATAATCGACATTGGCAAATTGGTTATGACTTCTTCTCCTTAGTCGTTTCTCTTTGGTTTCTATAAAAGCGTCTCCGTTTGCCTTCTTAGGCGAGTCTGTTTCAATGGCTCTAGCGAAATTCCCTATGTTGGTGGCCTCTAGGAATTCAGGGTGCTTGGAGTTGACGTAAGAAAGTTCCATAGCGATCAGCTGCTCTACCATTTCTCTAGCTGGCTGAACACGGCTGCGGATGAGGCGCGTAACGACGTTGACAATCTCGTCGTATAGTTTGGGGAACCTCAGCATCTCCTTCTGGACGGCATGGTCGCAATCCTGGATGATTCTTTGCATTTCCTCGTGAACCAGGTCAACGCATTGCAAGCTCGGCTTCTCCAAACGCTGAATTTGACGCTTGACCAGCAATTCGAAAGATACCTCTGGCACAAAAATAGAAGGCCGTGTGCCTGTAGCGTTTCGGATTGCCGTTAGAATATCTGAAGATGTCAAATCCTCGAGGGCGTTGATATTTTCGAGCGCATTTCCGAAAATCTCGTGGAAAATATAAATAATCCTCGCACCTCCACTTAGTTCTGTCGTTTCGATATTTTTGGAAGTTCCCTCGATGGAAGAACAGTAGGCGACGGCAAACTTGGTGATGATCTGAAGCAAGGCTTTACACTTATCGTCAATTGCCTCGCCATAGGAGCTGAGCTGAGTCTGATAATCTGCAACCATTCGATTGATCCGGTACTTCAGATCGGGCAGGCATTCTCGAATGTGGTGCATCAGCAACTTGTTGAGTGTATTAGCCAAATAGGATGTGCCATTCCTATGAGCAATAGTTGGATATTTATGCTGAAGAAAGTGGATTTCATCTTTAAGAGCCACCTCGATGATCTTGTTGTTTACATTGTCTTGCTGAGAGCGGTTCACCACTCCGATAATGCCAAGCCTGACTGGGATGACTCGACCACAGAGCAAATCCACGGCGTCTGTTCCTGCATCCATTAGATCCAGCTTGGTGATCACAGCCAGCGTCCTGGCTCCATGAGGATCCACTTCCCGTGCAAGCTTTAAGGCTTCCGAAGTAGCGAAATCCGTATTGGCTGGAGTCACAGCTAATATAATAGACTTCGGATTGCCTATATATTTTAAAACCAAATTTCTTACTTGATCTTCTATATCATCAGGCTGATCACCAACAGGTATTTTAGTAATTCCTGGTAAATCAACCAAAGTCAAATCAACAACACGATCGCTAAATATTTTTAAATTGATTGGTTTTGAGCAAATTGCTTTACTTTTACCACTAACGCGTATTGTTTCTTGTTCGATCATTTTCTTTACTTCATCAAAATGACGATATATTTTATCCTTGGTGTGCAAAAACTTGGCCCATTCTTTTAGGCCGACTGTTCCTTCTGCTATAGAGCGATGATTGATGTCATCTTTAGAAACATTGATCAATTGAAGAATAAGAGGCCGTCGTGTTACTATTCCAGGCCCACGAGGAAGAAAATCTCGGCCAACTAAACTTTCAAGCACCGAACTTTTACCACTACTTTGAACACCAACTACAACGATCTGTGGAAGCTGTATAGATTCAGTTCCAACAGTATTAAATACATCTTGAAGTTTATTTATTACTGGAATTAAGGCTTCCATTTTCTAAATGTATTTTCTTCAATAAATATATTATTTCGAATGCAAATGTGAATATTTAAAATATATGTTTATATATATAATTATTTTTGAAAAGAATATTATAGATTACGTATAAATATATTTTTAGGACGTAAAATACTTACTACAATTCTAATATAAATATATTTATAACTAACAAAATTATAGATTATAAAGTCAAATATTTAATAAACATGCATTCTATTTTCTAAAATCTATTCAGAGATTAAATTGAATTTATTTTTTTATGTATTATAAATTTATGTTTTTTATATGATTAAAAAATAAGATTGCATTTTAATATATCCTTTATAAATAAAAAAAAAACATAGTTATTAACTCCAAATGCTTATTTCCCTAAATATTTAATGGTTATAAAAGTCTATTAATTTTAAGAAATAATTGTACAATTAAATATTCATAATATAGGTCTATTCAAATAATATTTTGAAATGCATATTAATTACTGGTAAGTTTGTGCATTTAAAGATTCAATTATAAGTATCGCATTTTTAAAAGACAACATTTTACACTTTAAAAATAACATTTTCATTTTTAGCGATATTTCTCAATTTATTAGACTTTAACAGTAATGTTTTTTATTTTATAAAATTGTTAATTTGTGAACACTTTAAATTCAAATTAAATTCAAATAAAATAAATATTGAAAGGAAAGAAAGATATTTGAAATATGTACAAGAATTAGTATGCAAGTTTTAGTTAGATGGAAAGAGAAAAATATCAACACAATTGAAATATCTACAAGAATTATTTGCAAGTTTTAGGTAGATGAAAATGAAAAATATATAAACCAAATTTAAATATACACAAAGGGTTGGTATGCAAATATAGTTAAAGAAATCAAATTTTGCAGTATTGTGTGTATTCAAGGAAACAATTTACAGATTGAAGAAAGTTTTAAGGAATATTTTATAATGAAAATATGCAATATTTTAGAGAATTATTCATTCAAAACTATGCTAAACAGAGATAATTTCTAAATCAAAAGTGTTTCAAAGGAATTTAGTAGTCTTTTTATAAAATTCAAAATAAATCTGCAAAATTAATTTAATTTTATATATTTGCCTTTTGTTGAAATTAGATCAAACGGGTTTTATATATTTAGTCCATTGTTTATTCTATATCTTGAATTTGAAAAAGACATATTTTGAGGAAAGCGTTCTTAAATCTTTTATGTAGATAGAAAATTTATAAAAAGCTCCCAAACTCATGTTGATATTAAAAAATATATATATATATATATGTAATATGATGATGCAATTGTTATTATTACACTGCAATATTTGATGTATTACACTGTTGTAGAATCCTGTCGATTTAACCGTTCTGTGGCAATATCGTTGCGGAATTTCTTGTTGTTCGATTTGAATGGTGAGGATTGGTTGAAGCGCAGTCGTTGAGTGGTAAGTGAAGCACACAGTTAGGAATAATCAGGACACGTGATTGAGTTGGAAAATAAGAGGCAACTGCGTTGGAGGGAAGAAAGCTTGAGAAGAGTTGAGCGATTTGACTTATTAATTAGTTGATCACATGGTGATGATGAAATGAGCGGAGAGAGATATCTCTAGAGTAGATGTTACCTTGTTGGAAGCGAAGGAGCACTGTCCGAACTCGGCGAGAGCCAGTGAACCCTGTAGGTGTTGTTCCTATGAGAGCTCAAGCGTAACTACTCATTCTTGTTTTCCGATTTAACACCAAGCCTCAGTTTCTCTCTGATTGGTCGAGAGATGTCACATGATCTTTTCCTATTGGTTGACCTACTTAAGGTACTGTCTTTTGATTGGCCCGCGGTTTCCTTTGATATTAGTTACGCCCGGCTTGGGTCAGGAAGTCTCGTGTTTATTTGACTTTATTTACTTCCGCGGCTATCAAAATACATCCTGCTTTGTCAGGAAGTATTGAATGCTAGCTTTAACATTTATAACTTCTGGTCATTAGAGACGTCCTGTTTTGTCAGGAAGTATTGAGTGTATCTTGGCTAAAATAACTTCTGCGGTCACTAGAGACGTCCGGTCTCTGCCCCTGCAATATTGACACAGGGGTGCCCAGAATAGTCGTGCCAGCCTTAGGTCTACTTCCTATATCTTAATGCTACTTGCTTCCCTCCAGTTACCTTGTTCTTTATTAAGTCTTCGAAAATCATACATGATACATACATAGTGGGTCGGGGTTGCATTTAATTATATACAAATTATGACAGATGCGCCCCCTACATGTGAAGAATTCAAGAAGGGGTTAGCCTGAGAGAATTCTGTAAAGTGAAAAATAATTTTGTAGGAAAATTAGTTGTGGGTATTGAGGGGCTATATACAAGCATTGCTGGTGACATAAAAGTAAGATAGAATGGTGTTGATGATATAGGTTGAGTATAATTAATAGAAATCAAAAAAATTTTAATTGTAAGAAATCAATGAATGCTATGGTACATAGTGGGCTAAAAAAAGGAAAATGCGCCTAAACGAATTCTACTCGAGTTAAGAAATGAATTCGAGGGAGTTCTATTAAGGCTTTTGAAATCAAAATAAGATAAAATAAAAGGTTTTTGAGCGAAATCAAAGTTGAGTGCTTGGTTGAATGGTGAGAGGAAAAAAAAAGGAAAAATGCCTAATTACTTTTTTGCTTGAATTTTGGAAAGGAATTCGAGGAAATTTCATAAGGTCTTTTGAGAAATCAAAATAAAATAAAATAAAAGGTTTTTGAGCGAAATCAAAGTTGAGTGCTTGGTTGAATGGTGAAAAAAAAAGGAAATTGCCTAATTACTTTTTTGCTTGAATTTTGGAAAGGAATTCGAGGAAATTTCATAAGGTCTTTTGAGAAATCAAAGTAAAATAAAATAAAAGGTTTTTGAGCGAAATCAAAGTTGAGTGCTTGGTTGAATGGTGAAAAAAAAAGGAAAATGCCTAATTACTTTTTTGCTTGAATTTTGGAAAGGAATTCGAGGAAATTTCATAAGGTCTTTTGAGAAATCAAAATAAAAATAAAAATAAGAGTTGAACGAAATCAAAGTTGAGTGTTTGAAAAAAAAAATGAAAAATAAAAAGGTTTCAACAACAAAGGGTGATTTAATGTTTTTAGTTTAATCGAAAACCAGTGGGTTTTCGTTGATAATTGAGTTGTGGCAATATAAGTCAAGTGGTAAATAGAATGATAATTGATAAATGAAAATGATAATATAAACTAATTGGTAAATAAAATGATAATTAATGATTAAATTTGATAATAAGTTGAAGAAATTGATAAATTGATTAAATATTTAAATTTTAATTGAGAGAAAATAATGAAAATGATTAATATGAAAAATAAGGTGTATTGGTTGGAACCCTTTGGTATCTACATGCCCTGATCTACATGTATTGGTTGCTCCATTTTGCCCTATAAATGTTTTACTTGCTCAATTATGCCCTATAAATTTTTTGTCTCATCTGTAGTGACACTTAGGTGAAAAACGTGATTCTAGCCCTCAAGTGCGTTTATGCTGTGTGTACAGGAGACATGGAAATCTATATAACCTTTATGTGTAATTTTTTGTCTTTGTGTGTGTGTTGTGAAAAAATGTTAGTAGTTTTTGGTGTAAGAAATGTGTGTGTGAATTCTATGTGTTGTCGAGATCCTAAGGTCTGTGGTATTTATGTGTAGATGGAAGGTGTAGCGTTTTTTTGAAAGTTTGTAAAGTATTTGATCAATTATGATGGGAGTATGAACTCATTCAGATGTGTGTCGTGTACCTTGGTTGATTTTCGAATGACAATCGATTTGTAAAAGTCGATGCGCAGGCTTGAATTGGCATCCAAGATTGGTGGTATAGAGAGATTCCCAGTTGACCTCAATAGGGGACCTTCTCATGGTAATTAGAGATACGGAAGTGGGGTGTGTCGGGCAAAAGAGAGGGAATGAAATTGGAGATCGGAAACGAGGCGTGCGGGGAGCGGGTCCAGTCTAAACTTATCCACCCACTGTTTGCGTAATTGGAGTCACGGCGACGTCCTTATTCTTCGCGGGAAGACATCTGCCTTGCTTCTACATTTCCTGTCGGCCTAATTGTTTTTTATAATTGAATCTTTTACTTTCGGCATTGGTTGCGTTGCGTGTGTGATATGTTTTGTGTACGAAATTTTGTTTTGTTTGTGGGTTTTACTTGTTTGACGATGTCTTGTGTCATGTTCTGTCAATAACATTGTGGAGAGATGAGTTGGTGTAATTTCGACATTATTTGTATTTTGAAAATCCGGACGTTGTATCCATTTATTAAATCGAATGGTCGTTGTGACTTTAGTAAAAAAAAATGCCATTCAGTGATATTAGGGTGGAATTGAGTGAAAAATGAGGTTTACGACGTGAACACGCTTTGAGTGGAGATGTGTCACAGGTGTGGTGAAAAGGCGTCTGTGGCCTGAAATGAAAAGTTTTGTGGGGTGACCTGTGACACGAATCGAAAAAAAAAAATTTGTGAATGAAAAGGTGTCACGCGAAATCCTTGTTTGTTCAAAACCTAACCTGTTCTCACTATGAACAACAAATTTATTAAAGTCATATATCGAAATTTCTATTGTTAGTGTATATGGCATCTTTTAAGGTGAACAATTTTTTATTGTTTTGTGTAGACGAGATGATTGTTACTAACGACGGTGCATGCGTTTGTTGGTCGTTGTTGCCTTTTGGCGCGAGTGTCGCGCTTGTTGGGCGGGTTGTGCGTGTTTGTTAGCGTGAAAACCGTCCTTTGGATGGATGTTGTCGGTGTATTGTTGTCGCGAATGTCGTGATTGTTGTTAAATACGTTTGTGGGGTTGTTGTGAGGTACACTTTTATGTTGTGGCGATGTGTGGTCATGCATGGATTTTGTGTGGTAAATGTGTGAGCTGTACTGACACGTTTTTTTTTTTTTTTTTGGCATGGTGAGGGTTGAAGCCTTTGTGGCTTGTATTTGAGGGCATATAGTATTGATAATTGGGTTGAGTGATAAACATGGTAGTGGGGTCAATGAATGCAGGCAAGGGTTGTCCTGTGTGACAGATTTGATTGTAGTGCAAGTCCTTTCGGACAGGTTTGGCCTAGCCCGTGCGTGCATTCATTGAGTACAAAGGTTAGATATGGTTAAAAGGGGTAGGTAGCTAGGTAAAAGTTCAAAGTCAATTCCTTGACGCCATAGGGTGGGTGCCTACCTCAGTTCAACAGGTCTCCTTTGGGACGTCTTGGTTTGGGATGGTTGGCTTGGCTCGGGACTGCTCGCACCGTCCGCGAAATTGAAGTGAAGTCCGGTACTGGAAGATCATTTTGGGATCGTTTGGGTTGTCCCGGATCGCGCGGATTGGTTTCGGGGACTGTGTACGGCATGGCGGTGGATGACTCCTCGGTGGTCGGTGTCCGGCCTTGGTGACACTCGCCTGGGGTTGGTGGGGGTTGTGTCCGTCGTCCTCCCCGGGGAATGGCGCTCCGGAATTCCGTCTCACTTTGTGGGGCGTTGACACGTCGGATGGCCACGGTCATCTGCCATATGATGGCCGCTAGAAGGCGCCTGGTCGCTTCTCTTCTTGTCCGCTTCTTTTCCGCTGGTTTTGTCATTGCCTTTTGATTTGCTGGTGTCTGGGCTAATTTCCATCTTGATCCTGATTAAGTTCCATAATCTTTATCCTGTCGACTTAATGTAATATGATGATGCAATTGTTATTATTACACTGCAATATTTGATGTATTACACTGTTGTAGAATCCTGTCGATTTAACCGTTCTGTGGCAATATCGTTGCGGAATTTCTTGTTGTTCGATTTGAATGGTGAGGATTGGTTGAAGCGCAGTCGTTGAGTGGTAAGTGAAGCACACAGTTAGGAATAATCAGGACACGTGATTGAGTTGGAAAATAAGAGGCAACTGCGTTGGAGGGAAGAAAGCTTGAGAAGAGTTGAGCGATTTGACTTATTAATTAGTTGATCACATGGTGATGATGAAATGAGCGGAGAGAGATATCTCTAGAGTAGATGTTACCTTGTTGGAAGCGAAGGAGCACTGTCCGAACTCGGCGAGAGCCAGTGAACCCTGTAGGTGTTGTTCCTATGAGAGCTCAAGCGTAACTACTCATTCTTGTTTTCCGATTTAACACCAAGCCTCAGTTTCTCTCTGATTGGTCGAGAGATGTCACATGATCTTTTCCTATTGGTTGACCTACTTAAGGTACTGTCTTTTGATTGGCCCGCGGTTTCCTTTGATATTAGTTACGCCCGGCTTGGGTCAGGAAGTCTCGTGTTTATTTGACTTTATTTACTTCCGCGGCTATCAAAATACATCCTGCTTTGTCAGGAAGTATTGAATGCTAGCTTTAACATTTATAACTTCTGGTCATTAGAGACGTCCTGTTTTGTCAGGAAGTATTGAGTGTATCTTGGCTAAAATAACTTCTGCGGTCACTAGAGACGTCCGGTCTCTGCCCCTGCAATATTGACACAGGGGTGCCCAGAATAGTCGTGCCAGCCTTAGGTCTACTTCCTATATCTTAATGCTACTTGCTTCCCTCCAGTTACCTTGTTCTTTATTAAGTCTTCGAAAATCATACATGATACATACATAGTGGGTCGGGGTTGCATTTAATTATATACAAATTATGACATATATTTTAAATAAAACTATGAAATTGATTAAAATATTTTTGAAGTTTGAAATACATTTTCGATTTTAAAAAATCGGATTTTATTATTAACACTTCATATTTAATAAATGTACATATCTATTTTATTCAATACTCATCTGCACTTATTATTTTATGTTATTTAACTAATATATTTTAATATATATATTTAATAAATATTATTTCATTTTAAAATATTGGAATTTTTTTTACATTGAATTCAGTTTCAAACTTTTAAACGTATATACTTTAATATGTTGTTTTATTTTGTTAAACTTCGAAATTATGTTTTAAAATCTTAAAATACTAGCTATAAAATATAACGCATAAAATATCTTTATTAAACTTTTAAATGTGTTTCATAAGAGTGAAAATCCTTTAACACACATAAATAAAATGTGTTTATTAACGACAAAAAGTGATTATATTGAAATCAAAAATGTGCTTCTGAGAAATTTAAAAATTACTTTAACAAAAAAAAAACAAACAATACTAATATGAAATAATTCAATTCAAAACAAAAGTGTTCCAAGTAACAATTTTAGAAAGAAAACAATACTTCTAAAGTTTCAAGTAAAATGAAAAAAATATATATCGCTTAAAAATGAAACAGTTGTTATTTAAGTGTGTGTGAAATGACTTTATTTAAGTGAAAAAAATGTTGCTATCAAATGAAAAAGTTGTTATTATAATATGTAAAATCTTGTTGTTAATTAAAGTGTAAAATGTTGTCATTAAAAGTGTGTTGAAAGTGGTAATTAAATATTTCTACCATAGCATACCATATCATATTTATAGCAACTTGTGATTTACATATCATTTCAGTATTGTCTATGTTAATTAACATCTCTGCCCATATAGCTCAGCTTTGTTGGTTTGTTAGTTAGCTAGCGGTTAGCTGTGAGCTGCTGATGTACATATAATTTGATCTCTTGTCCTTCTTTTATTGTTTTATACCTTTAAGTAATAAAATATATTTCTCTCTCTTCTTCTACGAATCTATAATTTTTCCCAACAAAGGGAAAATAATAAATTTTAAAATATATAATCAACTACTCTCTGCAAAAGGTTTGTATTCCAATTTATATTTAGCAAGCTTTCGAGTTTTAAGAACTCTTCTATAAGCATTTCTTCCAAAAAATATATATGTATGTTCTAATATATTCCAATATATACTTACTAGTATATATCCTATAATGTAATTGCCAAGTTGACAGAAATAAAATTTCGAGTGAGTGACAGCCGGCGCCAGCGGATAAAAAGGTCCGGAAAACAAGTCGGGTTGCCAGGTGTGCCCCTTCTTACTCAAACAGATCAGTCCGCTTTGAGACACGATGATTGACAGACCCCTCTCGACAGATCTCTCCTGACTGGTGTCGGCCTCACTTACTCTCTCGCCATCTCTGTGGTGACATCCAACATGTCTCGTCCTTTTGTGCAATCCCAATTCCACGCCTGAACCCACTCTAAACATTGTGGCCACCACGACTGCAACCAACATGCCACAATACATTCATCCAACAGGATAACAACAATCTACATTACTACATATATTTATATCGTATATATATACGAGAGAGTTATAAATATTTATAAAAAAACTTCTTGACGCACGACTTGACTCGAGACCATCAGAACTGCTCTGAAATATTACTTCTATAAAATTTTACTTCAACTGTTCACTGATACTTTGATACTAAACATACAAACGGAAAATAATTCAAACACAGGTTCCATTCTTGTTGATAGTAAAAGGTTATGAAAAGCATTTTCTGAAGATATCTGAGATTACAACATTCAGTGCAGCGTATGTAAGCAGAATCCTCCAATACAATATCAGAACTCTAAGAAGCGGTCTGGTAGATTGATTTGACTAAACTGCTGGGAAATTTCACCACGGATGAGCTAAGCCCTCTAAATAATTTTTTATCGCAATAAGAGCGGTAGAAAAAAGTTTGATTTGTGTGAAAAATTAAATGTGAAATTTGTATGAAAAACTCATTGTGAGAAAATATTTTGTAATTTTAAAACTTTTTTCACAATTATATCATGAATAGAGCAAAGAGCTTTTTAAAAGGTAAATTCATATCTGTGAATAGTTAAACATTTTTATCTCTTAGAGATAAACACAATTTTAAATATAATAATATTATTTAAAGTGAAAAATAATATATCAGAAACACAGTAAAAAATTGATCGTGAAAATGTATAAAAAACATATATAAAATATAATATAACCGTATAAATAGTAAGATAAATTTACCAAAAGGTTATTTTACATAATGCCATTTTATTTTTATTACAAGCTTTGCTACAAGTGTTTTGTTAATTAAGAAATGGTACGCAATTGGATTAATTAGTGAAGGTATTCGTTAAATTCTTCATGGCAAACTTTTTATCTTTCTTGTTGGAATTCCTAGAATTAACAAGTCCCGTAACATGGATGAAATGGGTTGGTATTTGTATTGTGAAATTAATTATATTACCTTTTTTTTGTGTTGAGGTTAAAGGCCTATTAATTAACAATTTATTTCTTTGTTCAATAAGTTTACTGCCTTACACCTCAAGGCGGGCAATAGAAATTCCAAGAAAATTGTAAATTCAATAGAATTTTTTATTTTTTCCATATCATTTCATAATGTTAAATTAGTTATGAGAAATTTATATTGTTTTTATTGCGTATGATTCTTTTCAAAATAAATCAATTTTATACTGCCCTTACTGCAATGATAAAATAATGAGAGGGTCTGGCTTGTCAATGGTGAAGCCTCCCAGTGATTTCGCTAAGTTAATCTACCATACCGCTGTAAAATTGCATTTTGATGTTTTCGTTTTATATTGGTACTGCAGCTGGACTCTTGGAAAGAGGGAGGGGTGGTATGTTAAATGAACTATGGACATAAGCTATGGACATAATAGGACAGTAGAACGTTGCTTGACAGTTTTACCGCAAATGTTTGTTTTAAACGAAAAATTGAAATTTAGTTTAAGGAGAAATAACGACTATTCCTATCCTTAGGGATGAATTATGAAAGGATAAATTGTGAATAGTAATGATAAACGGAAAATTAAAGTTTCCAGGGATGGGAATCGAACCCACGGTGTTCAGTTTATATTTAATTCTACTGTCCTATCAGCTTATGTACATAGTTTGCCTGAATACCATTTCTGAAATTCCAACATTCAGTGCAGCATATATAAGAAGAATCCTCCAATACAATAACCGAACTCTAAGAAGCGGTCTAGTAGATTAAATTTGCAAAGCCGCTGGAAGGGTTCTCCACTACAGAGCCAAGCCCACCCAATATTTTTCATCGCAAAAGGACAGTAGATAAATTTTGATATGTGTGAAAAGAAACAGTCGTGCTTAAATACTTTAATCTCTTATATAGATGGCGCGCTATTACTTTATACAAAGATACTATCTTATCAGAAAACCATATTGGAAGAAATTTGAAAAAAAAAAGAAATATGAGAGAATAATATTCATATCTCTCTGCAGAAGAGAATGTGGCATATTTTTCATTTTTCCAAATCCTTACACACTACTCGCCTTTATGGCACGCTAGCAACTCTACTCGAAATTATATTCAATCGAATTCAAAAATAAAATGCTCCTATTGCTCTTTTGATAATTCATTTTTACATAGTAAACACAGATAACTGAATGGTGCTCTAGGAACACTCCTATAATAAACGCCATGAACAGTTAATACGGTTTATCTATTGGCCATTTGAATTTCCCAGTAATAGTATTAATAACGCATGCGCAGATCATTTCATTTTTATCCCCGTTGCGTGCTTCCAAGCGCTGGTTCTATTTGGGTTATGGTATTGGCGAATTTCTCTCTGACACGTTCGACGCACCCTTTGCACTATGGGCAGTAGAAAGGTAATATCATATTGTTGCGTTGTTGTTTGACAAAGAATAACTTCCGTGGGTACATTATTTAAGCCTAATCGATAAAATAATTACAGAAGATTGCAAAAATAAAACATCAATAAAGAAACCAGCAGTTACAAACTCACCAACTGCAGCACGGTGAGGGAAAGCAGGAGCAGAACAAGAGACAGAAGTTCGTAGAACCTTCCAGAATTTTCCAGGAAGTACACCGGCGTCGGCGGTAAGCATCAGTCCGACCTCTTGAAACAGCAGCTTGCTTGGAGTACACCACGTAGCGTCGTTTTTCTACCTTAATTATTATTTTTCTTTTTCTTCGGCATGAGTTTCTACTTCCTAAATATACCGGAGTACATCTTTCCAGAACGGTCATGAATGGTTAGCCAATCAGAAAGCCGCCAGCGCTGAGCCTTGCGCAATCGCTACTGATTGGCCAATCAGTTGTTCTCCGATCATTCTTAAACGTTCTAGAACATTCTCTCTCCATTCTATAATGTGATTTTCTTTCTACGTAACAATATTATAAGAATAATATTCGCGTTAAATAGTTCCAAATTTCGTACATAGAGGGCGCGTTACTTCCTTATATTTAATTGTGCTTATTCTGTTCATATAGAGTTTGGATTTGATTAATTATTTCAGTTACCTTGTTCAACATTCTTCAGAGATAATACTTTATATTTGAATATATTTTTATGATTGAATATATATATATTGGATTAGAAAATAATTTATTTACCAATATATGCCTTTTATAATATAAATATTTAATTATAATTGTTCAATATTCGATATAATAGGATATATTTCACAGGTTTTTGACTCTCATTCCAGTACTTATAATCTCAGAGATTAGATAAAATTTGAGTTGAGTTGTAAATAACAAAATATCGGAATAATTTCGACTTATCCCTTATACTAGAAAAAAATATTTCTCATCATTTCGAAAATATGGTTTACTTTTTGTTTAAAAACAATAAATTTGTGTCAATAATAAATAGGTTATTTTAATTGTGTTTGAACATTCATTATAAAAAAAATATATAAATATATGAAAAATATATACATATATTTAGAAATCAGTGGAAGATTAGAGGCTGGGCGGTAGTTTTTATTGAAACGCATGTATGAATGTTGTATTTTAATTTATTACGACTTTTTTAGAGAGCGATGTCCACCTAGGGACACTTGTACTTTAAAGGTGAAATAAACATAAAAAAAATAAAGAAAGATATTTGAAATATGTACAAGAATTAGTATGCAATTTAGTTAGATGTGTAGCGGCTCCCAAATATTAACTTTTCCTATTTTCATTATAAGTTTTAATTTGTCTAATAACTATTCAATTCAAATATTAAAATTATTCATCTTATAAATATATAATGCTTATAAAATAATTATACATCATTCTAAATATAAATCATAAATAATATGAAATGTAAATATTTATCTATAATATATCAAGCACATATGTCTAACATTATATAATCTAGAATTGATATTTGACCACACACATATAAACAAAAATAACTTCAACATGTAGTATACGCCAATTTAACCCTTCTGATAATTTATATAAATAAATGTAATTAAAAGTTGATTTACAATAAATAATTTGTTATCTGACTCCGCCTAGAATTCCATGCCACCCACAGATGAAAAGATGAAAAATATCAACACAATTGAAATATGTACAAAGGGTTGGTATGCAAATTTAGTTAAATGAAATCAATTGTAAAGTGGTGTATTCAAGAAAAAAAATTACAGATTGAAGAAAGTTTTAAGAAATATTTCAGAATTAAAATATCCAAGTTATTAGAGAATTATGCACAATAAAAATCTATGCTAAATAGAGTTAATCTATATTAATAAAATGGAAATTTCATAAGTGGACATCACTTAAAAACTTTCGTTACAATGCATCAATTTCAACCAAATTTTCAAAATTTATGTAAAACGAGATGGAGCAGGTTTTGCTTAACATCAAAATATATTTCCTAACATTAACATGCGTAACTTCGCTGTTATCGATAAATACAAATAAAAATCAACAGAGTTAATTTTATTTATATATAAATACAAAATTAAATTTCAACAGAGTTAATTATTTTACATACTAGCTAATAATCTCAATCTAAAAAATATTCAAAACAAGCAATTTTAAGATAACACCATATGTAAAACAGTCGGCCAAGAAAACAACAACGATATTACATCTTTCTCACATATTCACACACAATCTTGATTAATAATTAAAACTAATCTTTAACATTGTTTATTATACTTCAACTTTTATTTCTACATTTGTTTTAAATACCCAATTGTTTTATCATGTTTCTAATTTCGCCTAACAAATATACAAATTTATAGTGACCACCATATGCAAATTTTATCTTTGGTTTATTTAACTTGATATCGTAAACATAACATCCATTGTAAGCATTTTTCTGTTCACCTTCCGTGGTTTCTCTTTTCTCTGATAGTTTTTAGGTGTAGTATATTTTCTTATTACTAGACTACAAACATTCCCTCGAGAAAAACCTGGGCGAAGCCGGGTACATCCGCTAGTATCTAAATAAAAGAGTTCCAATGAAATTTAACAGTTTTTTAAATGGAATTGAAAATAAATCTGCAAAAAGAGTTATGAATGTAGTTTGATTTCGATATCATATTAAACGAATTTATATATGGTTCATAATATATATAAAAACTATTTAAAATATTTTTGCTAATACTTATTATAATTTTAAAATTAAAAACTTACCATTTTATAAGTTATTGTTCTAGGTTATCTTCATTAAAATTTGATAGAAATGTTCACACTCTTTAACAATGATTGGAAATAATTAGCTCAATCCTCTTTGGTAAGAAGGTTGGCTTTATCGACAAGGGCTTTAAATATTCTAAATTTATTTTTAGTTAATTATTTTTAATAAGCAGAAGAATTTCACAGGGGGATAAATCAGAAGAATATTGAGGGAGTAGGGGGGATAAATTTAATTCTGGAACAACTTTTGAAAATTCAAGTATTTTCCTTCAGTGCGAATCTGAAATTGTTATAATAAAACACGATAACCATTCTATGTGCATACTGTAGTGGTCTTGCAAATATTTTCAAAAACTTTATGCGCGAAAATGTTTGAGTTGCACCATAAATTATTTCACAACTTTAAGAAGCACGTCATATATTTTTCTCCGGTTAGAATCAAATCGGTTTGAAACAAAATATTGTGGAAAAAGGCGAAGATAATGAATTCTATATTGAATCGCCTTGTTATTCCGTTGATAAAATGCTTATATTCGTGTTTAACTTTGTGTTGTGATATCATTAATTGAATATAATGAGCATAAACTGACTTCATTTCACTTTGTTCCGTTTCTGTAGATTGCCAAAAATTAGAATCAATTAATTTAATATAATGGGAATAAATTGGCTTCTTTTCACTTTGTTCCCTTTCTGTAGATTTCCAAAAAAGAGGATCAATTAATTGAATATAATGAGCATAAACTGGCTTCTTTTCACTTTGTTCCCTTTCTGTAGATAGCCAAAAAGGAGGATCAATTAATTGAATATAATGAGAATTAACTGGCTTCTCACTTTTTTCCGTTTCTGTAGATCGCCAAAAAGGAGGTTCCAGTTATGGATCATAAAGAGCATAAGCTGGCCTTTTTCACATTTTGCTCCGTTTCTGTAGTTTGAAAAAAAAATCCAATGAATGAATATATAGAGCATCATTTGGCTTTTCACTTTGTTTTCTTCACGTAGATTTCCAAAAAGTAGGATCAATTAATCAAACATAGTGAGCTTAAACTGAATTCTTTCCACTTTGTTCCCTTTCTGTAGATTGCCAAAAAGGAGAATCTATCTAGAAATAGGCTTGTTCTTCAAATGATTTAGCTGATTGAATAAATGCTCAATAAAAATATTTTGTTATTTTCAATAAGAAATTTGTTATTATTTTGATTATAAGCTTTAGACCTTTTCCTTATTTCTTCTTGAATTGATCAGCCAAACTTCCGATCATCTTTTGAATTTAATTTTCCTTTAAAAAATTGCATATGATCTTATTTTTGGTGGCCTCTAATCTGAAAACAAAGCAAATTAAAAAAATATTGAATTGAGTAAACTGAGATGAATATTTGTTAATATATCAAATGACATCCTAATAAGAAATTTTCTGATAAGAACCCCAAGACTTTGATGAAAATATAATGACCTATTCAGGTTCCCTAGCAACAATAATAACCAGCTGTCCTTGGAAGCGAGCTTACCAAGAACAAAATAAGTTATAAAATTAATGGCGGTATATTCGTATTCAGATATCTTTTCTGTGAATTACCCTATTCATACTGCCTTTCGAACTTAGGCTGTATATACCAATAATTGTTATTTCTTTAGGGAGGGCTTTCTTTTGAAGATAATTCGGTAAATTATCTCTGAGACGACAAATTGGGGCTATAGCAAACATCTTTCCAACTAACAGATCTAAAATAAACCATTTCATTGTGAAATACTAGGATTATAGAGATATTTGAATAGAAAACTACATCTAATGAAAACCTAATTTTAAGTCTCTAAATTCGT
>CP092871.1:33457063-33550927 GCA_030710605.1 Cordylochernes scorpioides | reverse complement strand
TAAGATGAATGCGTGGATTTGCTTTTCCCAACATATTTTACTCGAGATAGTTTTGGTGAATAAATTTATAAATTAAACCCGAATATATTTCAAAAATGATTTTAAGAAATTATTTCTGTCTAAACCCCTTTTAATTTATATATTTTTCATCCAATTGATATTTCTAAATGTCCTTGTCAAAGAGATAGAGAGAGAGAGTTGTAGTAATATATATATTTTAAATTTTATTTATATAAAAACTGAATATAGACTAGAAAATACCTTGAAAATTTGATAAATATAACTTATATATCAAGGCGAAAATATCAAGATTCTAAGTATAAGATTCAATTTTTTTTATCAATAAAAATCATTATCCCCGGAAACTTGATTTTTTCACCATGATATCGATGCAAGGGATTATTTATGAATATATATATTAATTAAGAGGTTTTTATTTTGGGGGGATCAAAATAAAACATTTTATTTATTACAGAATCCAATATTTCGCTAGGCTATAGGCCTAGCGAATATGAATTGCTCAATATGCGAAATATATATATATATATGGTAATTTAAACCAACAACCCTATATTGTATAATTACTTATAACAAGATTGTCATGTTGTATATAGAAACACATCTATAAATAATTATGCGCATGATTAATCTGTGTCATTGCATCACCATATGTAATGTACTTTGTACAAATTGAAGACAAATAAATAAAACTATGTAATAGATTAAGAGCTGAGTTAAAGCAAGATTTAAAAGTTCAAAAACGTCTAAAATCGAGAGAGAAATCCAACAACCCTGAAAAGGAATTCGGCAGCCCGTTGCCATCTGGTCCAAAGGGTGCAGAATGCCCCAGACGTTCAAAGTTCAAATTCGCAGATGTCTCCCCCCCCCTCCTCGGGAATGGTATATAAACACCTCGGTTTTAGCCGACAATAGTTAGTCAGCAGTCACCCCTTCCACCGTCAGCGTGAGCCCTTGTCAGTCTTAGCCAGGACTACATCAGCGTCATGTAAACAGTAAGAACCCTTCTAACTCCATCTTGCTTAGCTCAACTCCTATCTGTTCATGGAACTTTCCTACTTCAGCTGTGTCTCTTCGTTTTGTGTGTGTGGACATTCCCAAGCTTTCCGCTCTGCCTCGACCACGACTGCCTGTACTCTGTGAAAACTGTTAAAGGTCTTCCAAAGTGCAGAGAGGTACTGGAAAACTCTCCACGCCCTGACTGTCCCTCTCGGCTACTACAGGTTTGACCACCGGTTACCACAGCTTATAGCGAGAGTCGACAGGATAACCCAACCGAAGGACACCACAGCGAAGAAGGTAAGAAGACTGTCCAGATAGAAAAGAGAGAAAGAGCCAAGATGGAGGAGCAAACCAACCCGTCCAACGATACTGCCGAGCAATCTGTCCCCAAACAAGAGACGACATTTGAAGAGGAAGAAACGTCGCCACCCCAAGGTACCTCCACAGACCCGCTGACACAGATCGCCGATGCCCTGAGTAAACTGCTGGTCACCCGATCTCCTAGGGAGATAGACGTGAGTCCATACGATGGTACCTTTGAAGCCCAAAGCTTTTTCGACAACTTCGATGCCCAAGCAGACCGAGCGGAGCTGACCTACACGGACCGCCTACGCAAGTTACCCTGCTATCTGCAAGGTAAGCCCCTCCAATATTTCCGAAGCCTTCGGTTAGATAGGTTATATTATAATGATGCCCGCCAGACACTGATAGACCTATTCCCAGCAACGACAGAAGCGTCGTTTGCACGCTTTTTGGCCATCAAATTGACACCCCAAATGTCCCTAGAAGACTACTACCAAAACAAAACGGTAATGGGCATGAAATTGAACCTACCCACCGACATATTAATAGTCTCTGACCGACGGACTACCTGTCGCAGACCAGCGATTAATCGCAACTGTGCAGCCAAACACCATTAAGGAATGGTTCGACCTAGTGTCAAGAATAAGAGGAACTCAGTGTGCCACCAATGCAGTGTACCAGCGCCAAGTAGACAAGGCTCCACACCCAACCTACCACAACCCACTACCGCGGTACAACAACCAGCGGTCATCACGTGTAACGTACCAAGTTACACCGCCACCCTCGCCTTGCAAGTATTGCAATGCTATGCACTGGCACTCCCAGTGTGAACAACGGTTCCCACAGAACCGAACACGCCCAGTCTACAGCGCCAGACCACGCACAACCACTGTACCAAAACGTGGTACCCACACCCGGCCCAAGGTCCAATCTCCGAGCCATGTTCCCCAAGTCCAAGCTGCAAGCCAAGACGACTCTACAAGCCCCGCGAGCAACTCAACGGTAGGAAAACCTGCAACCTTTTTTCGTTGAACAGCTAATAATATGGACTGAACTGTCACCAAATGTAAATTTTCCCTTTTTAATAGACACGGGAGCATCTATTAACATACTTAACTTGGATATTTTAAGAACCATAGAAAATAGATTACCATATAAAATTATTATCCATCAGTACAGTTTAACTATAAATGCAATAGCCAACAATGTAAATACCCTTGGATATATTTTTTTAAAACTTAAAATCGGTAACCTCACCCAAAAACTAAAATTTTTTATAGTAGAAACTTCACTACCTTTTGGTATTTTATCTATTAATACTCTTAAAATATTTAAATTAATTATAGATTTTAATAATCTCCAAATTTATCAAAATAATGATGCTCTCCCAACAAATGTCTATAAGTTCACCAAGCGCAAAGAGGATTTATGTCCCAATCAACCGAGGGAAACAGCCATTTTTACCACCCTCCCCTCGAACCAGCCTTGTTTACATGTGGCGGAGCCTGCCCCTATATTTTCCCCCACTGTTGTATCACCCCCTATATCGCCTGCTCATGATATTGAGTTATCTATACCTTCTAATGTGACACCTCATTTAGAACATTGTCCACACGAATTTCACCGAATTCTATATGAATTCTCGCGTGTGTTCTCTACTAACAAATACAACGTGCCCAAATTGAACATACCACCGGTAAAAATCAATACCACCACAGATAAAATAATAGCATTACGCCCATATAGAGTGCCACTACACGACCAACAAGAAATACAAACCCAAATAGAGCAAATGCTCCAATATGGAATTATTACCCCGTCAGTCTCACCTTATGCCAGTCCAATAACTCTCGTTACGAAACGTGACAAAACAAAACGTTTCTGTATTGATTACAGAAAACTCAATGAAATCATCGCTCCAGACGTACATCCTTTACCTTTAATAGAAACCATTCTTGATAAATTGTCGAAAGCCAAATACTACTCTTCTGTAGATATAGCATCCGCATATTGGCAAGTGGAAATAGAACCTAACTCACGTAATCTACTAGCTTTCGTGACGTTAGATAGTCAGTACGAATTTTGTAGACTTCCTTACGGATTTAAAAATTCGCCACAGATATACCATCGTGCCATAAACCAGGTCATGCAAAAATATAAACTAAATTTTGTTACCCATTACTTCGACGATTTCATTATTTTTTCTGACACCTTAGAGGATCATCTACAACACCTACAACAATTTCTAACGGTGTGTCAACACGAAAACATCACACTCAATTATAATAAATGTTCATTTTTTAAAACAAATATAGATTTCTTAGGATACACTGTTACCGCAGGTACTTATGCACCACAGACGCGCAACCTTGATACCATAAATGCCATCAAGCCACCTACCAATCAAAAAACACTACAATCATTTTTAGGAGCAGTAAACGTTTATAATAAGTTTATAGCAGATTATGCCCGCTTACGAGCACCTTTAAATAAACTACTTAAAAAGGATGTAAAATGGAATTGGGACCAATATTGTCAACAAGCTTTCACCACTCTCAAAGAGAGTTTAACCAGTAAACCAGTACTACACTTGTATCAAGTCGGTTTACCATGCCGCCTTTATTGCGACGCATCCACCCAAGGGATCGCCGGCATACTCAAACAGGTGCATCCAGACGGACAAGTACATCCTGTACAATATTTCAGCCGCGCCCTTAGAGCACATGAGAGAAACTACACCGTTTCCGAACTCGAGTGCCTCGCCATCGTCGAAAGTGTAGACAAATTCCGAATATACCTCACCGGTATAAAATTTACCATATACACAGATCACCAAGCTTTACAATGGCTTAAAACTATAAAAAATCCGTCAGGACGACTCTTTAGATGGAGCCTGAGACTATCTACCTATAATTACGAAATCCACTACCTCAAAGGCAGCCAACAGTACGAGGCAGATTTACTGTCACGAAACCCCTTTGTAGGATTTATCAGTGCTGATATTATAAAACAGCATCAACCAACAGCATCCACATTCAACATTGATACAAACGGCTTACATACCATTACCCGAAAAGGTGTAACTAAAATAATAATTCCCGAAACCCTGCAATATACTCTCATGAACAAAGTTCACCAAGAATATAACCACCCAGGCATCTCTCAGATGACCCGCATAATTACTACCCAGTACTACTGGAAAGGTATCTCTAAATCTATAGAAAAATTTGTCAGGTCGTGTCACACCTGCCAAATCATTAAAAGGCCCAAAGGTAAACCCTATGGTGCCCTCGGACAAATTCCACCACCTCAACAACCATTCGACTTAATCTCTATAGATACCATAGCTGGATTTTCGAAATATGGACACTCCAAAACATATCTACACGTAATAGTGGATCATTTAACACGATATGCTTGGACCTTTCCATCGAAGTCCACCAGTACCCTAACGTACATACAAACCCTCAAGACTGTATTACAACAAGGATTTACAAAACGCCTGTTATCTGACAGAGCGCCCGCTTTTACCTCAGAAAAATTCCGTAAATTTCTAATAACACATGGTATACAACCCCTGCTCACCACAAGCAATAACCCACAGGCAAACGGTTTAATAGAACGCTTAAATGCCACCATTACAGGCAAACTCAGACTAGCTTATCTAGAAAATCCAAAAGCTTCCTGGACTCAACTTGTTAAACGCGTCACTCAGATGTACAATAACACACCCCATTCTGTCACAAGTTTTCCACCCACTTACTTAATGTTCAATGTTGTCCCCCCAGATCTAATAACTCATCTTAATCCATACCCCGAAATAAATATAGCTCGAGATATAGCACGCACTCGTACCCAAAATAAGCATAAAAAAGATAAAGAAACATTTGATAAGCAGCACAGAACACCACATTTCGAAGTGAATGATCTTGTTTTGGTCAAAAATTATAGACACCCCGACACAGGTAAATTAGCACCATATTTTACTGGACCATACAAAATAATTGAAATAATTTCACCCAATGTCGTTCGAATAGATCGCCCCAATCAACCTCTCAATAGAGACAGTGACACCATACATGTCAATAAATTAAAATATTACACAGAGAATGTTCTGTACATTACACCTCCTCATACCCGATATGTTCAAAAAGAACAGCGAATGTCCCCAGATGTATATCTCAGTGAATTCAAACATTTGACTCCAGATATCTTCGAAACGCAACTTTACCGAATTATACCGCCACAAACTTCCCAGCCATTCCTACATTTAAATCCAGATTTATTTAATAGCGATCGTTTTAAAACAAACCTCAAGTAGCGACCAGAAAATTTCCCGTTAAATTCAAAATCCTATTCTATCTACATTACACCAACCCAAATATTTCTTTGAAACCGCCAGACCTAGAACTAGAGGAGAAGGAATTTAACGCTGTAGACAAGCCCCCAGTAATATAATCCCCGACGATAAACAGCGGCAATTGCCCTTTAGTCGACCCCGTTTCATGTATATACAACGCCTCTCTCCCCGCTAACAAAGCTGTCAACTAAAAATCCGCTGTCGGAACGACCACCATATGTTTCACATCAGCCATTTATATTTCCCCCAGAATTTCACAAATTCCCAGACAGAGTCATAAAAATACTGGATTGATAGACTAAACAACTCTACACCATCCCGCGTCTCTCCCCCTATCTCACCTCCAGAAAATTTGGAGCGTGTCCCGCATTCCTCTTACTACATTAGCAGTCGATATCTTAACCTAACTTTTAAACATTTAGATATTTGAATTTGAACAAGACCTACCTTAAATTGAACATTTTTGATATTTTGATCCAGTGTAAATCTCTATTTTTTTTCTACATATCAAACATTTTACATGTTAAATTGAGATCACAATCTTTACTTATATTCTGTCTTTTTGTATAAAATATTTTATTTTTTATTTTTTATTTTTGCCTTTCAATTATATAATCACTAGCTTTTAATCCAACATTATATATAAAAAAATCAATTTTATTTTTCATAATATTATTTTAGTATTACAAAAGATATATTTGTTGTCAAAAATCACTTTAATTCATTATTATCACTTTTATATATTGATTGTTTGATTTTATCCACTTAAACTTTATTCAACCACAATGATATTTCTATATTTTATTCATTTTATATTTGTTTTTATACCTTTATATAAAATGACTATGTTATCATTAACTTTCGGGCATACAACAATCTATTTCTCTAACCACTTCAGTGTACTTTACACTACTATCTTCTCAGTCATTGCTCCACATCAACGTAGAAAAACGACAGTACTGCTTGACAATTATTCTTTGATTTCATAATTTCAACAAACTATTTGATCAAAGTTCCCCAGAATTAAAAATCCCAACTTCTGGCCTGAGCACGTTTCAAAAGTTTACTACAATCATCCCTAGAGCATAATCATCCACGCAAACACAAAGCGTCCACAACTCTCACAACTCAATTTTTTAGCTCTAGCGGACCACAATCAACCTTTGATTTTAAGTCAAGTCAGATCACCTACTGTCGCTACAACAATTCTACTTAACGCATGACTCCATTTCACCCCTTTCAATCATATTAACAACTTGTTCTTCAACAACTTTTCAACGCAATAACCCTACAATTGTGACAAAGCACTGTAACCCTTATACAGGATCACAGGTGAAACATTGCCTCGGAAGACGCACAAGTCTATATCCTCGCTTTGCACCTGGACCTAAGTATTTGATTACCTGTGTAATACTTACAATTGCATATTCTTTAACCACTAACCCTTTCCAACGCCCGCCAACAATCTCTTAAAACATCATCATTATTTTTTATCAAACAAAGGTTTTATCTTAATTTCTCTTTTATATGAATATCATAACTTTTAAATTAAACATAAGTTGTATTTTTTATAATTTGCAGATATATCCAAACAAAACATCTTGTTATAGCCCTTTTTAACCATCACAGTTTAAATTAATTAAAAGAAATTTTAATCACTTACCTGTGTTAGAGAGGCTTTACCCGTTTAAACCCGGATAAACCCTTTCACTCCCGGGGCTCATCTATGGTAATTTAAACCAACAACCCTATATGGTATAATTACTTATAACATGATTGTCATGTTGTATATAG
Organism: Cordylochernes scorpioides; assembly: GCA_030710605.1. NCBI lineage: Eukaryota > Metazoa > Arthropoda > Arachnida > Pseudoscorpiones > Chernetidae > Cordylochernes > Cordylochernes scorpioides. The sequence goes on along the minus strand of CP092871.1, from coordinate 33,543,450 downwards.
AAACACATCTATAAATAATTATGCGCATGATTAATCTGTGTCATTGCATCACCATATGTAATGTACTTTGTACAAATTGAAGACAAATAAATAAAACTATGTAATAGATTAAGAGCTGAGTTAAAGCAAGATTTAAAAGTTCAAAAACGTCTAAAATCGAGAGAGAAATCCAACAACCCTGAAAAGGAATTCGGCAGCCCGTTGCCATCTGGTCCAAAGGGTGCAGAATGCCCCAGACGTTCAAAGTTCAAATTCGCAGATGTCTCCCCCCCCCCCCTCGGGAATGGTATATAAACACCTCGGTTTTAGCCGACAATAGTTAGTCAGCAGTCACCCCTTCCACCGTCAGCGTGAGCCCTTGTCAGTCTTAGCCAGGACTACATCAGCGTCATGTAAACAGTAAGAACCCTTCTAACTCCATCTTGCTTAGCTCAACTCCTATCTGTTCATGGAACTTTCCTACTTCAGCTGTGTCTCTTCGTTTTGTGTGTGTGGACATTCCCAAGCTTTCCGCTCTGCCTCGACCACGACTGCCTGTACTCTGTGAAAACTGTTAAAGGTCTTCCAAAGTGCAGAGAGGTACTGGAAAACTCTCCACGCCCTGACTGTCCCTCTCGGCTACTACAGGTTTGACCACCGGTTACCACATATATATATATATATATATGGTAATTTAAACCAACAACCCCATACTGTGTATATAACTTATAATAAGATTGTCATGTTGTATATAGAAACACATCTATAAATAATTATGCGCATGATTAATCTGTGTCATTGCATCGCCATATGTAATGTAATTTGTACAAAGTGGATAAATAAATAAAATCTGTAATAGATTTAAGAGTTGAGCTAAAGCAGAGATCGAGCATAGTATTGCCAAAACAACAAAGTCTAAAGATGGAAGTCATAAATCAGGTCGATTTACAATTCCCACAAACAAGGCCACCCACACTGTCACATGTGGTGGAATGCAGAGACCCCTCTCACACCTGGACATGCCAAGGCCCCCCTTTCTCAGAAACGCCCCTGTCACATAAGGTCGCCCCGTCTTTAACCTATAAATACATCACCTTACAGTGACTTGACAGTTCAGTACAGTTCAGTTCAGTTTAGTTTAGTTAACCCTTAGTGCAAGCCGCGTCGGTCGTATGTTATGTCGATCTCATCCAACATGTAGTTAGGAAGAACTCTTCTATCTCCATCTTCGCTCCTAGCTCAACTTTTATCTGTTTACGGAACTTTCTTAGTGCAACTGTGTCTTCGTTTTTTGTGTGGATATCCCCAGCTTTCCACTCTGCCTCGACCACGACTGCCTGTATTTTGTGAGAACTTTTAAAGGTCTTCCAAGGTGCAGAGAGGTACTGGAAAACTCTACATTCTGACTGTTCCTCTCGGTCAACACAGTACAACAAGAGCTACCAGGACTTCAACATTATTTCAGTAGTCGACATCAAACTCAACAAATCATTACATTAGTCGACAGGATCTCTACAAAAGCTACTGGAATTCTCATCTCATTACATATATGTTATATTAAAATATTATTTTATTTATATTTATATTTTATAGATTCAAATACTCTGCTAAATCGACCGCCAGAGGTCACGCTTCCCCTATAAATACTCATTGTTGTTGTTTCACGATGGCCGGCTCAAACCTTTTGTAAATTATGTAAATAAGTTTTTCATTTTTTTATTCTTTCCCCTTAAGTCAGGCATACCTTTCTAAAATTATGTTTTCTATATTCCATAAGCTCAATTAAATCTATTTATAATCTTCACATTTTTATTATTATACGTTCAAGATTATAACCACGACTGCATCACCATAGCATAGTCCTCAAGGTAATCAAACATCAACAGGAATCTATTTTTTTATATATAATATATATATACATATAAATTGAATACCCATGTCTTGGTTTCTTAAGAAGCCTCTTGGACCAAAAATAATTTTGGAACTAAGGTGAGAAGCTTTATGGATCTTCAAACTGGAGATTTTCTCCATTTGATATTTCTAATAAGTGGAAATAAGACTTAAAAGGTTGTGGTATTTCGTTTATACTTTTTCAACAAAAGCATTTTAATCTATAAGAATTATATTTCAAATGTCAAATTATTATCTTCTATATTTAAAAATGGAGATGTTTAAAATATATTTTATGATATAAAATAGCAGAGAGAGAGAATTCTCATATGAATAATTTAAAATTTATTTCTTCAGGCTGTAAATTGAATAACTCCATAAATTCACCGTGGAATTCCCTTCCTGCATAACTTCAATTAAGGTAAAATAAATCCACTTCCCTCAGTGTGTGAATTATATTTCGGGCTATATATAGTAATATGTTTGATATGATTTGCGAATATTTGCATTTAGCTATTTGTAAATATTCTTTGATTCAGTGCGTTTATTCATATAAAGGTATACAATTTATTTAGAACTTCATATGTGTAATAATAGTTGGTTTATATCTATCAACAACACAAACAAACATGGGAAATTAGTTATACATTGCTATAAAATACTTATTTAAGTTTTGTCCATGAGTGTAATCTGAAAACAAATCAAACAAATAATAAATATAAAGATATATTAAAATAAGGCAGTATACTTAATATATAATTGAATCAGTCATTTGTAGCATTTTGAGTTCGCGAAGTTGAAAGCGGTTCAAATCTATATCTGATTAATGGAGATGTCCATACATAAACAACGATCTGTAAAATTACAAAATAAAATGGCAACATGTCATGAGAAAAATCATTGCGATAAAATTATATTATATTCTATATAATTCATATAAATCAAATATGTATTTAAGGTAAAAGTCATCTCATGATGGTTTGCGCCATCAACTGATATTTGCACGATCAGGAGAGATGCCATTTTTACAAAATATTTTTGCCCGAAAGCTTGCTTTGATATATTTCTATTAAAATAAACTCTTCTTCTTTTATTTCGTCTTTTCGCCTAAAAATAATGTATCTACCTTTATCAGAAACAATTTCAGTTTTATACTATTTTACACAAATATTCATTTGTGTGTGTGAAGCATGTTCCAAAGGGGTTCGGAAAGTCCTCAATCCAGGGGTTAATCCATCAAAGGACTGTGCGAGCCCATTCTTCAGAATGTCAGCACGATAGATACACTTTGATTTTAGCCAAAAGACCGAGAAACGATTTGTATATATGTTTGAAGAACAAAATTATAGATTATTTTTTAATATAATTAAGGGTATTAAATTATATATTGTTCTTCATTTGAATACTTATTTTCAAAAATTTACAAACCTTTAATATTAAAATTTTCAAATTCTCTATTTCTATAATTTCAATAATCTATTATTAATATTGAAACGAGTTAAAACATCGGCTAGAAATTATGTAAATCTGTTGTGATTGTAAATAGCTAATATGTAAATAATTATCTTTTTTTTTTAATATACATAGTTATGGCTCGAGAGAGTCGTGTTATGTAAAACTTGAGGATCAGCAGCGTCTGGTTCTCATCGTTTGTTAACTTCCAAGTAAATTAAACAAAAGTTCATCCTAACCAACGGCTGGCCTGATTTCCAACACTACAATATTATAATTGTATGTCTCTTCATGACAAAATTGTGAAAAACGTTTTAAAATTACAAAATAATTTCTCACATTGAGTTTTTATTTTAAATTGCTAGCTTTAAAGTGATAATCGCTCTTCAATGGGCTTAATAAAAATATCGACTTTATCTTACAAGAAATATTTACAAATATTAAAAATTATTATAAACATATTACAAATCGCTGCGCGCGTATATATTTGTAAATATTTATTGTAGGATAAAGTCGATGTTTTTATTAAGCCCGTTGAAGAGCGATTATCTCTTGAAAGCTAGCGTTTTGAAATAAAAAGAAACTCAATATTCTAAATGTATAATTGTATGTATAACATAGTTCGCCAACAAACTTCAAATTATATCGAAAATATTTTAAAATATATGTTTTTTAATATTTCTCTCTCTCTGCCATATTATTAAAAACAGAAATATAGAAAATTGTCTTCAACCCAACTTTTGATCAACAACGTTAGGTTCGGCTATATAATAATACCAAACTTATGACCCAGGTGTTATTTTTTATATATTAATCAACCAGGCGCGATTTTTAAATATTTGCGCCCATTACAGAGAAAACAAACAAAACAACAAAGAAATTAGAACTTAGAATTAAATATTTACAAATTGTATTAATCGACAGAGTTCATAAAATTTATATAGACAAAGTGGCAGATGTAAGAGAGTTAAATCATTTAAATCAAGAAACAATCGATGTCTCACTTCTGTAAAGTTCAGACAGTCGTAGATAAGGTGAAGAGCAGTTTGTTCAGTTTCTCCGCAGGAACAATTTGGTGTTTCTGATATAACCTCTTTTATGTAAGTATTTCTGGAATTTTCCGTGTGATGTGACAAATTGAGTGACTATAAAATTTAGATGAAACTCTTTAGGAATTCCGTTAGAAAAATAGGGTGAATTGTATAATTAAAATTATGAATGGATTGATACAAATGATTCATAATAATAACATCCAGATATTAGTTGACATCCTTTATTATTTGCGAATTAATCTCTTAATTATTGGCTTAGGTTTTAATATTTTCAAATATTTCTAAAGTAGTGTTCCATGATATGGTGAAGACCCCACTTTGGAATCAGGTAAATTAATATATCATAAGATATAAAATACATACAATGATATATGTCTTTGAGTATATGGTATCTCTTCTCTCTCTCTCTCTCTCTTTGATTAGCTTTTATTAGATCACTGATTGAAGGGTTATTTGCTTTCAGATGATTTCATTCAACCAATCAGGGTTGAGCTCATTGGTCAATCAGTACACAATGATGCAACGAGAAGTTTTATATTAAATCTAAGAACGTGTGATCAATTGTCGGATCTTCTTATTTATTCGTGCTCCCAAATTTCTTTATTTTTTCATTCAATTTATGATAGTTTCAAGAATTATTTTCATCCTTAAATTGTATGTATTAGCCGCGTGAAAATAATTTGATCATATAAAAGTAGCATATTTTAAGAATTAACGATACTTAAAATTGTCCGTTACATGTGTGCAATGTGCTAACAACTCTAATGATTTTAAATAATTTTATTGATTTCCCTTAGTTGTTAAGTGGAAAATATTTATTTGCTAATACCACTCATTGAAAAAAACTTGAGAAAGTTGTACCTTTTAGCATGTATATCGCGATTCAGACAAAAACTCTGAAAGATATTACAGTGACCATCATTGAAGGCACACGAGATACCCAAGGGTGAATAAAATTGTCTCTGTCTTCTTAAACAAAAACAGACCGCCAGCGACATAATAGATTTTCCACTTCTTTGCGTTTTATCTATTAGTTTAAAGTTAAACATATTTGTAGCCTGGACAGTGAATAGGTCTATTTGGACTGAACTCAGATCACCTCTAAGCTTTGACGACGTTCGCATGGTTGTGGCAGTATTATCCAGGTTTCGACTTCAAACCCAGCCGTGCTGGTCAGGGCCACTGGATGGTGTTATATGCCTTCCTGGATAATAAGCTGGAAACAGGAACAATTCCTCTGGATCAGGGTCAAGTCTTGTACTAAGTAGAACTATCGAGCCGATACCAGATATTCAAGATGGGGCAGGATATACATGGCCAGTAGTCATATGTACATATACAAAGGGCTAACGCTCTAGTATCCTAATATATTATTATTAGGTCAATGCACACTTATTACTAACCCTGTATAATATTTTATGAACTTAGATATAAAGTGAAATAATTGACACAAAATAGATATATAATAAATTGATTTGTTTTGCTGAATTTTATTTTAAAAGCCTAATACAAACGGTTATCTAAGCTGCACGTCAGAAAAAATAATTTAAAATTGACTAGAAAAAGAGGGAATAAAATATATGTTTGTGCCTTTTATTAAATCAGAGATAAAAGAAGAGTAATTAATCATTTAAATTTTATTTGTTGGGAGAAAACACAAATGGTTGCCAAGATATTCTTAACCTCTTTATTCATATATTTCTTAATGTTAAATAACTTTTCCGTTCTAATGTCATTCATAATCATTCACGGTCTTTTATCAATGGATTGGATCTGTTAATAGAAACGATTCAGTATGACTGAAGAACAAGAAGATCAAATGGTTGAAATGAAGAAAACAGATTCTGTAGGTGAAATACCGTACTAGATAGACCACAATGGGAACTGTATCGACGTCTTGTTGTATAGATGACATGCCAATCACTGTCAGTATTCCTCAAAATATATATAAAGTCTGAAAAACATTTTGCCCAAATGAAACTTCCATGGGTGTTCTTTCCAGATAATCGTTCAAAACGCTGGAAGACTGTTCTTTAACTCGTGATCTATGTAATAGCAGAATATAAAACGAAATCATGCATATTATATTTGGTTGTTTTTGCATGTAGAAATAGAGAATCGAACTCTTGGACGACCTATTCTTATGTCTATATCCGATACTTAACAAATCTATAACTAGATGAATACAATGATGTTTGATCAAGGTCTTCTCTTAAGTTTATATAAATTCTACAAGGCCGCAGTCACCGTTCGGAGGAGAATAATAGAATCGTACAATGTCGTGGTCCATTTGGATGAGGAAAGCGAAAACTAGAATGCGGGTTATTCCACACTCGCCCTTTCAGTGAAATGCTAACTTTGATGCATACACCGTGGAATCTGTGGCCACTGTACTGGCGTCGGACCAGGAGGCTGTTGGGTTCTGCGCTGCCTGGATTATAGGAGCGCCATCTATGTTTCCTTCCTGTGGTGAATCTGTATGTCTGGTGATTTTAATAAATCTGTATATGTGTGTGTATATATAGAGTTTGAGATAGAGAAAACAGAATAAATATAGTATCGTCTAAATAAAAAAAAATAATTATTTACTAAAGCCAACTTCAGAACAGATAGAGTTAAAATGAATTGAAACAAATAAAACAATATCTTGTCTTTCTTACTATCGCTTGGAGAAAAACACTCTGATAAATAGTTTAATAATATATAGTTTGAGTTGAACCCAGGATTCAAAAGTATAGAAGAGAGTGTGTGTGTCTATATCCCAAAATTAATATAGTTTCCAAGGTTAGAAAGAGTTAAGAATTTGTTTTCCAAGGTCTCAAATATTTTAAAGTCCATCAAGATCATTAGATGGGGGGTTCTGCGACCAATTTATCTACCAGGAAGGTCACATAGCGACCTTTATTTCTTCCTTCCTCATGCTATTTATGTTTTTGAAGCATTTTTCATAATCAAATCGAATAGAAAAGTAAACAAGAGAAATAATAAAGAAAACGATAAACTTCCTATTTGCTATAGAAGAATATATACAAGTTAGAACGAAGAGCTTCTTTTTATAAGAGAACTAGCGGATGTACCCGGCTTTGCCCGGGTTTTAACCGAGTAAAGGTTTGTCTAACGAACATTTGTTAAAACAATTCTCTATAAACTTATAAAAGAAAAGATATATTAAGATAATAAACTTAGTGATAATAGAACTTATAGATAAAAAAATTTGTTATCATCGTCGCAATGGGGGCGCTGCTTGCGAGTTAAATCTACAAATCTGCAAATAACTCTAAGGATATTCAAGATATTCAAGAAATTATTTTTCAGACACCTTCCCAGTACTATACTAAATAACTTCCAAAAGTTCCATGGCGTTCCAATGAGTGGTTTGGTCAGGCATAAAGGACAGACACACACACACACACATATATTCCTTTTTTATATATATAGATGATCCCAAAAGACGTCTTGGCCGAAAGTTTTCACGATTGTCCTCTTATAAAAGAAGCTATTATACCCGACAAATGTTTCTTTATCTGGAGGAAAAAATCTGTTCAAGTGGTTTATTTATTTGTTGCATTCCTCGTAGTTGGCGTTTCCAAGTCTTCAAGTCCGTATCTCTCTTTCGAAAATGGTTCGCCCTGATGTCAACGTTCAGTCTGTCGTCACAGTGGTGTCAAAATGACATGTTGAATAATAACTTTATTTTTGAGAAAGGCTAAAATTTTGGTTCAAAAGGTATAACGAATGTTCTATTCACATATTCTCGTTTTCAACATTGAAATAATAACAGTAAAATGAAAGAGATTATTTTTCTTAATTGCAATCTTAACTCCTAGTTAGAACTATGTTACTGGCCTTCGCAGATATGGACTCCTGATGTTCTACAGCTCTCCAGCAGCCTTTTTATGGATCTCCTAACTTCTCGAAAAATGGTACCTCGGCCTATATATACTTCATTCTTGTCTGTCAGGTCTCATGCAATCTGCTCTAGGTAGTTCTCCTGGATCTCTTCTATGGTGGGGGTAGCTCTGTGCTTCATGATTATCTCCGGTGTTGTCTTTACAACAAACAATCCTTGGCTTCCATTTCTTTTTATTTCTGTAGAGAGAGAACTCAATGAATAATAATATAATAATATTACTTTATATTAAATATATAATATAAAATCAATATATATATGTATGAAAAGTCAATAAATTATTAGCTAAAATAACTTAAAGCAATATTAATATTTAAGATGAGAATGAAACTCCGCCTTTGCCGGTCCCAAGCCCGGCTGAAAAAGAGGAGAGGGAGCAGTAACAAGTTCGCTAAAAAACCTGGGCTCAGCTAGCCCGGCTGATAGTACCCTGTAAGGGCTCCTGATCCAGGGATACAGGATGAGCAGCGTTTGTACTCCATGTTAGGAGCGGCTGCACATGGCGTCTGTTCCCTCATGTCAGAGGTGACCATTTCTTTTGGAGCTAAGTCGGCCTGCCACTGAGTAGTGCTCCCAGTCTTAATGACAAAGGCAGACGCATTTTACTTTACCCAATCATGATGGTTGTCAAATCTCCCCAATACCTTAGTGTGATTGAGTGTAGATAAGAAAGAAGAAGAAGAAGAGATGAGAATGATAAATGAATTAATTTGTTGTAAATATTCAATGACAATGTTTTCTTTTCATTTTTGTTCTTTTTTAATATCTTATGACTATTTTTTATGGAATAATATAATTTTAGATGAGAATAGACAACTGTAGAACCGTGTATATTAGCGCCGGTGTCACTAGGAGCACATAGTGCTTTGAATTTATATTGAATTAAATTAGACTTAAGTGAAAACATAAACGCATTAATCTTAATGCATCACAACATATATATATATATATATATATATATATATAATTATGATAAAATTAAAGTATTAAATATATAATATATGAAATAATTTATTTTCATATGAAAAATTATTTAGATAAGAGATTTTAACTTCAGTTATTTAATATACAACACTTCAAAAATATATATCAATTAAACTATATATGCACAAAAATAATATTTATTTCACAATATTTTGTTACAATATTAATTCTTTCCTATTTACATATATATTTTGAACACAAACTATATATAAACTCGATTAATAATAATAACCAACGCTTTCCTAAAACTCGAGTCAAGAAAATATTTTCATTGAATATTAAAAAATTTAATTTATTAAACCTCTTTGAAAATATTGGAGGAAAAATTTTTAACAAAACAAGTTAACGAAAACGTTATTAGGGAAGAATTCTTTGGTATTGTTGAGCTGGGAAGTAAAAAAGAGCAGTATCCTTCCAACATCAACATTTAAATTAAATGAAAATAGAGAGATGGAAGGTATTTTTCTGGACTTTTTTCCCAGCGGTTTGTGTTTTAATAACCCGCTTGGATGCCCTCTCTGGATCCTACAAAAAGTCCAGTATAGTTAAGAGATAATTGGTTATGTTTTAATTATGTGTTAAAGAGTTTGTTTGGAAAACGCTAACCAGCCGCAAAGTGACGTTGATTTAGGATTAAAAAATGTGGAAATTTTTACCTTGTATACTTTCCATCAGGTAGAAGTAATTAAGGAAAATGTTTTCTTTCCAACTTGCTGTGAAAGATAACGCTGACTTAAATAGGTAAGAGTCGTAATTAGATTTTTATATATATTTATAATATTCTATATACAGTTACGAGCGTCATTCTTCATCTCCTAATCATTTATCAACTCTGTCACCGTTCGCTTTTTTTTTTTTGGAATGGCGCTTTCCTATTGGTTGGTTACGATCACGCCACCTCTGCCCCCCCTCCCCCCCATCATGCCCCCCCCCCCCCCCCCCCCACTCGCCTTTTCGTTCTTGTAACTATTGTGTTGGAGCGGGTCGCTCCTTAAATAAATTCATATATATTAGTTAATAACTAAATGGAATCCTCTCTTTCTTTTTTCCAGTAAGAGACGCCTACGGAAGCCAACAGTACATAGACAGATAAAGCACATAGGCTATAGTTATTAACTAATATATGCATTTATTTAAGGCGCCAATTTATAATTGTAACAAATAGTATTTGAATCAACACATTCAATCGGATAAAACACGGGCGTTGCCCGGGTCATTCGGCTAGTATACTATTATAACAGTCTTTATATTGATGTGTATTTTCTCTATTCATGATGGAATTGTGAAAAACGTTTTAAAATTACAAAATATTTTCTAACAATGAGTTTATTTTTATTACAAAACGCTAGCTTTCAATCGTTCTTTAACGGGCTTAATAAAACATCGAATATATCTTACAAGAAATATTTACAAAAACATACGCGCGTAACGTGGATATTTACAAATGAAATTTTAAATTGATATTTTGTTTAAAACTGTTATGATTTGTTTGTATTTTTATTTTGCGCTCTGATTGGCTGTTCACTGTCACATAAACCTAACCATCCAATTCGTCTTTACTTCTTTGACCAATTAGTGTATAGTCCTTCTATTAGTTCAGCGGATGCATTGAATAACAAAATTATGGATTAAATACAAGCCCATGAACTCGTTTCTTTGAACTTCTTTTTTTCTTGGATTATACAGTTAAACCTATCTATAGCGCTCCCTCTTTGGACTTACGAAAATAGGGTGCTATAGAAATGGGGTGCTATAGACAGGTCACTCTTAATGTAAATCTCGCATCGTACTATGTATTTAAAATCGGGCGCTATAGAGAAGAAGGCGCTATTTAGAGGGGGCGCTATAGACAGGCTTAACTGTATTATATATTAAAAACAAATTTGGTATTTCCTGACCGCTCATATGTCTTTTTAGATGGCCAAGCGCCATCTAGTGGAACTAAGGAGAGTAACATCGAGTCACTGAACCTTCAAGAGTTAAATGAATTATTGGTTGATGGAGCTATAGTCTCTCCTGATAATTATCATTGTTAAACACTATTTACTTGATCACCATTTAGAGGACACCTTACTCTAAAAGACAATTTTGCTCTGCAACTTGGTGTCTTTTAGAAACAGGGGCTTTACTGTTTATATTAATAAATACAAAAAAAATGGAGTGATAAATAATATGCGTTGTATTAGGCTAGTTTAAAATTCAATTTGAAGTAAATGAATACCAATATCCCATAAATTTGCGTTGTATTCTGGACAGTAAAACGGGCTCACTTCTTTCTTGAATCTTAAATATATTTTTAGTGATTCTGTCACATTTCATGAATCCTCTTGTAGGATACTATTACTTCAAAACTTCCCTTATACTGATTAGGGAGAAGCCATAACCCGATGTTATGGCAAATAGATTTGTTTTCAGATTAAATTTCTAATACTCTCATTATCATTATTGTTGTTGTATACATATAGAGGTATGATAAAAAAGTACAAATGTGTAATATTTTACTGGGATAAAGTTGATAAATAAAAAAGGCATCTCTTTATTTTGTAACTGATAGTTAGTATATTTATACTGATAGATAGAATAAAACATCAGAAACTCTCAGTTTCACGATAAGGAGATGAAGTTTCCTTAAGATGAAGTTATATGAAAAAACGAAAGAAAAAAAAAAAAAGATAAAAAGATCAGGTTTTGAAATCAATATTAAAAATGGCATATCCTGACCAGGAGCACATGTGCTTTACAGAAGGCAGAGCGTCATCTGGTGGAACAGAAATCAACAAAACATTGATTTAGCCTGTTCCCTGATATTTGGCCAACCCAATTTCTTGATAAATCAAGAAAAGCCATCCACGAACGCGTTTCGCGCTTTTGGCGCTCGTCAGCGTGGAGTAGGTTTTACGCAAGTTTGGCCTTAAATACCCATTTCTTGGTTTTTCAAGAAGCCACTGGGACCAAAAAATTTTTTTTTGTCGCAGTGGTTCAGCCTACTCCACGCTGACGAGCGCCAAAAGCGCGAAACGCGGATATTCAAACGATTTAATACAGATTATAGTTTCTGTTATTTGGAAATATTATTCTAATTATTATTATATATATTCAATATAACATATTTGAATCAAAATATACCATCAAGAGATTATAAAGGTGGAGTGTTAGATATTCCCCTGGTAAAATAATATTTGGTAAAATGTACCATTTTGTTGGCATTTCGATTATATTTTAATATATCGAAAGCTATCTAGTTTACACACACACGATAAAGAAGCCTATACCCTTTAAAATATTTAGAGATCTTCTGTTTCGATTTTATATAGAGATTTTTGATGTTGTTGTTGTCATGTCCAATGAAGAGCCTCAGATGTCCCTGTGCATCCATCACAGCAGTCGCAATGTCCACTATCTTGGATGTGTAAATCTGCTGCACAGGGTACATGTCAGTTTTTCTGCAAGGCTACGGTCATTGCTGGGCATGAGAATATGTGGGTAGGTGTTAGATCCACACCAGGACAGTTGTTGCATGTCCTATAGGTTCTTGTGCCATCTGGATGTATTGTCATTCCTTTATAGTATTTCTTTCTGAGAGAATTTTATAATGATTATTAGTATTTAGAATTTTTTAAAATATATATTGGAACCTTATAATAATTTCAGGAAGTGAATTTATTCGAATTATAATACCATTAGTTCTTCGTTCGTCTGGTTTGTACGGAAGAGTATTCCAACATCAACGTTAGGAATACTAACTTGTCTATTATTATTCTCATATAGTGCTATTTTATTCATTATTACATTTTTATAATGAGCCTTAATGATAGGGCATATAATAATGTGCCAGTGAGAATATTAAATAATCATGCTAATCATATCCTAAGAATGCGCAGTTACATTAAGTATGTCCTTGAGTCCTAAAAACAAAATATTAATTTCAGAGGAATACATTAGTTATTGGTTAATATATGGGGAAGTGAGAGTGCGTGAAGTTTCTTGGTGGATTGGACGTCTTCACGACAGGTGTCCCTTGGGTATGTCACATGCCACGCTTGTCACGGTACTGTCTGGAGACACCTCTACACTTGTCTGACCCATGTCATCCTCTAAATATAAATCTGGAGACACCTCTACACTTGTCTGACCCATGTCATCCTCTAAATATAAATCTGGAGACACCTCTACACTTGTCTGACCCATGTCATCCTCTAAATATAAATCTGGAGACACCTCTACACTTGTCTGACCCATGTCATCCTCTAAATATAAATCTGGAGACACCTCTACACTTGTCTGACCCATGTCATCCTCTAAATATAAATCTGGAGACACCTCTACACTTGTCTGACCCATGTCATCCTCTAAATATAAATCTGGAGACACCTCTACACTTGTCTGACCCATGTCATCCTCTAAATATAAATCTGGAGACACCTCTACACTTGTCTGACCCATGTCATCCTCTAAATATAAATCTGGAGACACCTCTACACTTGTCTGACCCATGTCATCCTCTAAATATAAATCTAGAGACACCTCTACACTTGTCTGACCCATGTCATCCTCTAAATATAAATCTGGAGACACCTCTACACTTGTCTGACCCATGTCATCCTCTAAATATAAATCTGGAGACACCTCTACACTTGTCTGACCCATGTCATCCTCTAAATATAAATCTGGAGACACCTCTACACTTGTCTGACCCATGTCATCCTCTAAATATAAATCTGGAGACACCTCTACACTTGTCTGACCCATGTCATCCTCTAAATATAAATCTGGAGACACCTCTACACTTGTCTGACCCATGTCAACCTCTAAATATAAATCTGGAGACACCTCTACACTTGTCTGACCCATGTCATCCTCTAAATATAAATCTGGAGACACCTCTACACTTGTCTGACCCATGTCATCCTCTAAATATAAATCTGGAGACACCTCTACACTTGTCTGACCCATGTCATCCTCTAAATATAAATCTGGAGACACCTCTACACTTGTCTGACCCATGTCATCCTCTAAATATAAATCTGGAGACACCTCTACACTTGTCTGACCCATGTCATCCTCTAAATATAAATCTGGAGACACCTCTACACTTGTCTGACCCATGTCATCCTCTAAATATAAATCTGGAGACACCTCTACACTTGTCTGACCCATGTCATCCTCTAAATATAAATCTGGAGACACCTCTACACTTGTCTGACCCATGTCATCCTCTAAATATAAATCAGGAGACACCTCTACACTTGTCTGACCCATGTCATCCTCTAAATATAAATCTGGAGACACCTCTACACTTGTCTGACCCATGTCATCCTCTAAATATAAATCTGGAGACACCTCTACACTTGTCTGACCCATGTCATCCTCTAAATATAAATCTGGAGACACCTCTACACTTGTCTGACCCATGTCATCCTCTAAATATAAATCTGGAGACACCTCTACACTTGTCTGACCCATGTCATCCTCTAAATATAAATCTGGAGACACCTCTACACTTGTCTGACCCATGTCATCCTCTAAATATAAATCTGGAGACACCTCTACACTTGTCTGACCCATGTCATCCTCTAAATATAAATCTGGAGACACCTCTACACTTGTCTGACCCATGTCATCCTCTAAATATAAATCTGGAGACACCTCTACACTTGTCTGACCCATGTCATCCTCTAAATATAAATCTGGAGACACCTCTACACTTGTCTGACCCATGTCATCCTCTAAATATAAATCTGGAGACACCTCTACACTTGTCTGACCCATGTCATCCTCTAAATATAAATCTGGAGACACCTCTACACTTGTCTGACCCATGTCATCCTCTAAATATAAATCTGGAGACACCTCTACACTTGTCTGACCCATGTCATCCTCTAAATATAAATCTGGAGACACCTCTACACTTGTCTGACCCATGTCATCCTCTAATATAAATCTGGAGACACCTCTACACTTGTCTGACCCATGTCATCCTCTAAATATAAATCTGGAGACACCTCTACACTTGTCTGACCCATGTCATCCTCTAAATATAAATCTGGAGACACCTCTACACTTGTCTGACCCATGTCATCCTCTAAATATAAATCTGGAGACACCTCTACACTTGTCTGACCCATGTCATCCTCTAAATATAAATCTGGAGACACCTCTACACTTGTCTGACCCATGTCATCCTCTAAATATAAATCTGGAGACACCTCTACACTTGTCTGACCCATGTCATCCTCTAAATATAAATCTGGAGACACCTCTACACTTGTCTGACCCATGTCATCCTCTAAATATAAATCTGGAGACACCTCTACACTTGTCTGACCCATGTCATCCTCTAAATATAAATCTGGAGACACCTCTACACTTGTCTGACCCATGTCATCCTCTAAATATAAATCTGGAGACACCTCTACACTTGTCTGACCCATGTCATCCTCTAAATATAAATCTGGAGACACCTCTACACTTGTCTGACCCATGTCATCCTCTAAATATAAATCTGGAGACACCTCTACACTTGTATGACCCATGTCATCCTCTAAATATAAATCTGGAGACACCTCTACACTTGTCTGACCCATGTCATCCTCTAAATATAAATCTGGAGACACCTCTACACTTGTCTGACCCATGTCATCCTCTAAATATAAATCTGGAGACACCTCTACACTTGTCTGACCCATGTCATCCTCTAAATATAAATCTGGAGACACCTCTACACTTGTCTGACCCATGTCATCCTCTAAATATAAATCAGGAGACACCTCTACACTTGTCTGACCCATGTCATCCTCTAACTATAAATCTGGAGACACCTCTACACTTGTCTGACCCATGTCATCCTCTAAATATAAATCTGGAGACACCTCTACACTTGTCTGACCCATGTCATCCTCTAAATATAAATCTGGAGACACCTCTACACTTGTCTGACCCATGTCATCCTCTAAATATAAATCTGGAGACACCTCTACACTTGTCTGACCCATGTCATCCTCTAAATATAAATCTGGAGACACCTCTACACTTGTCTGACCCATGTCATCCTCTAAATATAAATCTGGAGACACCTCTACACTTGTCTGACCCATGTCATCCTCTAAATATAAATCTGGAGACACCTCTACACTTGTCTGACCCATGTCATCCTCTAAATATAAATCTGGAGACACCTCTACACTTGTCTGACCCATGTCATCCTCTAAATATAAATCAGGAGACACCTCTACACTTGTCTGACCCATGTCATCCTCTAAATATAAATCTGGAGACACCTCTACACTTGTCTGACCCATGTCATCCTCTAAATATAAATCTGGAGACACCTCTACACTTGTCTGACCCATGTCATCCTCTAAATCTATAACAAACGCTGAAACTGAAGTACAAATGGAAACTCCGCACCTTTTATGCATCATTAAAGAAATTATCAAGATAATTTGTGGGTTTGAAAATATTTTATTATAATGCACATTTCGATTAAAACAATCCCTTGAATCAATATCAAAATAAGAAAATTAAGCCTACAGGGAAAAGTTTCTTTTAAAAATATTTTTTTTTTTATTTAAAAACTCTCAACCTTATTGGCAAGAAACCCTGTAAAAGGGTTTTCTTGATCGAAAGCTTGAGAGATTTTTATATTAAAGTATTTTTAAAAGAAACTTTACCCTGGAGGCTTAAGTTTCCTATTTTAATTATACTGCACATTAAAATATGAATATTATTGAATAAATTAAATATATAAAGCCCAAATTTGTCGAATTCATAATGAATATGAACCAGGGATTTTTTAATTCAGATTATACAGCGAATCAAAACGTGAAGATGACAATAAGGTAAGAGCCATAGTACCAGTTTGGGCAATTTCAGACTAGAGCCAACCTATATACATAGTTTTTAAAATGATAAACAAAAGGTATTTTAGTGTATTTTATAGACAGAGGCCCCTCGTTAAGGATTTTATATATTTGGCTTTACAAAAACTTAAATGATAATAGATTGATTAATTTTCAGAATAAATTATATTGCGAATATATACTTTTAGTTAAATGGTTTTCTGAATTGACGTTTTTTGATTATAGAGCGTTTGTAGATTATTTGATACTCCTTTGATAAAAGTAATCATACCTGAGATTGAAATTTAAATAATTGACGTTAGATTTCAAATATAATATCACACATACAGCCCAAACATACATCTCACATTTAAGACAAAAACGTTTTCAATGGTCTGCAAATAAACGCCTTGTGAAGCCATATCTCTCTTTTTTTTATTTAACCTTATATAATTTAATATGAACGATTAAATAAAGAAGTTTCAATATCAATTTCTCTTTCTCTCTATGAACAGGTTGATGATGATGAAGTAGTGTCCGCGGTTCTATACCGCCCTGGCAGAAAAAGACTCCCGATGAACTCTCTCCTGGAAATAGAAAAATTCTGTACGAATTTCTCGGCGATGCAATTGACCAGGTTATGGACAAAAACCCCATTATAAGCATGGGCTTTTCCGAACTCAGGGCGACTTTAAACATTTGACATAGTCCAGATGTCCCATCAGAGAAGGCTCATGCCTGATGTAAATATAAATACATTTATATATAATAATTATTATTATTTTATAACACTGTATTATAAAAATTCGAAATCATTATAGACGCGTATGATTCTTTTACAAATTACACAATTTCTACTGCTCTTACTGCAATGAGAAAAATATTAATAGGAGGGCCTGGCTTCCCATTACAGAATAAATTGTTCTTATTCTTCCTTTTCTTTCTTATCTCCATTCAATCTTATTAGGGTATCAAGTTGTGACCCTTGATGGTGTCTGTTTGACAACCATCATGACTGGGTGAAATAGAATGCATCTGCCTTTGTCAGGGCACTACTCAGTGGCAGGCCGACTTAGCTCCAAAAGAAATGGCCGCCTCTGACATGAGGAACAGACAGCATGAGTATAAACTCATCCTGTATCTCTGGATTAGGAGCACTTACAGTGTACTATCAGCCGATCCAGCTGAACCCAGGTATAAATTGTTTAATTTGTTAAAAGAATCATGCGCGTCTATAATAGTTTCGAATTTTCAAAACAGATAGCGCACTAATGCATCATAATATAACTCTATTATAACTTTAATTTTGCTGTTTCATTTTCCACTATCTAGTATTATATGAACGATTAATAAAAATAAATTCAATCTCTCTATCGCTAATTATCGATACTCTTTCAATAAAAAACTTTTCTTTTGTCTTTATTTTCAAACACACTAATTATATCGATTCCCGGCCGATGCATTTTTTTTACAGTTTTTAAAACTCATTTATATTATATTACTAGGGTAAAACCCGGGCGAAGCCGGGTACATCCGCTAGTCCTATATAAATATCAATAAAATGAGTAATTAAAACTAATTTTATATATACTTTAATTATGTTGCATTAGCGCGCCATCTGTTATGAAAATTCGAAACTATTATAGACGCGTATGATTCTTTTTGAAATTAATCAATTTCTACTCCCCTTACTGCCATTAAAATTTCCAAAGCAGTAAGGGTAGTACGAATTGTTCAATTTCAAAAAGAATCATACGCGTCTATAGGTTCGAATATATTTTAATATATATTAAAAAATATATTTTTTATTAAACTCCATAAATATAAAAAAAGGACAAATCTATATATAGAATATTTCAAAACATTTCATTCTGTATTTTCCAAGCGTGTTTTTGATGGTATTCTTATCTGACATCCCAGTTTGAAATGGCCTCAAATCGAATTATGGGAAGCAAATTTTGAGTTTGATTTTGTTTTTAAAGCAGGAACAAATCATTTCCGTAAATAGCTACTCCGAAAAAAGTCAATTTCACCCCTTTTTCCAAGATTAAATTACAGGATAATTTCGAGGGTGTGTTTGTGTGGCGAAATACATTCTATTTTTGGCCGTTCCGTCAAACCAAGTTGTTTTCTTTTTTGTTTTAAATATAATTCCAGACGGCAATTGTTGGGGGGAAAACTTTTCAACTGCCTTCGATTTGCTAAATTAAGCAAGCGATGCTAAATTTAACATATTATTTATACCTTGCTAAAATGTATTAAATTTTTTTCCGTTCAAAAGATGAAAACGTCTTTTATTATAAACTTTCAGATTGATTTATATTTTTCATAAAGTTTTTCTCTCTCTATACATGTAATATTTTCATATGAATCTTGATAAACATCTGCGATGCCCTTAAAAAGATTAATAGGGCAAAGAGTTCCTTTTATTTCGGTTTCCATACTTTTGAACATATCTGAACTCCTAAAGATGTGTGTGATGTAAGTTTGTGTTATAAGAGTAGTCATAATATAAAAACAAAAAAAATGAAACTAATCTTCATTCTATTATTTTCACATTCTATAAGATTCCTGAAATTCAAATATATGTGTGTGTGGCATAAATCTCATATACCTTTATAAAAATATCTTATCCATACAATTCCAATGCTCAACTGCTCCACAATGAGTGTGAAACAATTACAGATTTCAACAGTCAAGGATCCATTTTTCAGCAGTTTTACCTGGTTCCCAGAACGGTACACCTCTGGTGAAGCGGTGACATTGATTAGAATAGAGCTATTTCACTAGCCTTTCATTAACGCATCAACTATTGCTATATTGGCATTTGATATCATATTAACTGCTCCAACAATGAAATATCAAAAATGGAAAAAGACCCTTCCTAACTGTTTAAAATTGGAATTTGAAGAATATGCCTCACAGCATATACTGTAATGGTAAATAGGTAAAGCTCTTGTATTAAATAAGGTGAAAAGATCAGACATTCGGGTGTCTGGGATATGTAACACTTTCTATTTATCAACTAGTGCAAGGGTCGGAGAAATTTTGGTCGGAAGAGTCAAAAATTACCATTTACAAAATTTTAAAGTTTTTAAAGAGCCACACAATTCTTTCTTGAAAACAATAGATAGTACTCACATATATAATATAAAGACAAAGAAAAAGAAAATCACCAAAGATGAGTATCTTATATTTGATGTTCATGTTTCAAGCTTTCGAGTATTAACGACCCTTATACAGGAATAATAAACTAATTAATCTATAACTACAAGTATCTCTGTAGAAGAGAGACGTTAATACCTGAAAACTTGAAACGTAAACATTAAATATAAGTAACTTATAATATACAATATAATACACTGCGGCCTGTGATTGTAAAACGACACTTGAAGTTACACCGCATGAGTTTCTTTTCGATGAAAATTCAAAATTTTATTTCAAGGTGAAATATTCAACATTTCTAACCTTCACCCTCTCATACCTCATCCAAAAAGGTTAGAAATGTTCGATATTTTACCATGAAATAAAATTTTGATTTTTCATCGAAAATAAACTCATGCGGTGTAACTTCAAGTGTCATTAAATATAAGATACTCATCCTTGGTGATTTTATTGATTTTTCTTTGTCTACTAATTGTCGAAGGATTTTGCGATTTTTGCGTTTGGAACTAAAGAGCCAGATCTTCACATTCAAAGAGACAGCATGTGGCTACGAGCCGCAGTTTGCCGACCTCTGCCCTAGTATATATATATATATATATGATATCAAATGCCAATATAGCAATAGTTGATGCGTTAATGAAAGGCTAGTGAAATAGCTCTATTCTAATCAATGTCACCGCTTCACCAGAGGTGTACCGTTCTGGGAACCAGGTAAAACTGCTGAAAAATGGATCCTTGACTGTTGAAATCTATAACTACAAGTATCTCTGTAGAAGAGAGACGTTAATACCTGAAAACTTGAAACGTAAACATTAAATATAAGTAACTTATAATATACAATATAATACACTGCGGCCTGTGATTGTAAAACGACACTTGAAGTTACACCGCATGAGTTTCAAACCAAGAAAATACAACCAATGTAATTTACAAAATTCCCTGCCAAACATGTCAAGCTACATACATTGGAGAAACAGGTAAATCACTTAAAGATCGTGTCAATCAACATAAAGCAGCTCTAAAAAACTACAAACCATTATCCCTCCTAGTTGACCACTCCCTAAATAATAGCCATATACCAGATTTCAAACAGGCATCAATTATATACAAAAATATTACAGAAAAACATTGTAGACTGTTTTTAGAAAGTTGGGCTTCTGCCGAAGATAAACACAGTATAAATAGAAAAATTGATTTTCCAGAAATTTATAAAGAATTCATATCCTAATTGTTTGTAAATAGCTATGTATATACTTTTAATTTGCTCATTTATTTTCCTTCAAAATTTTATCATTAATTTAGAATTAATATGTATACACACAATTATTTACGGTTGCACTGTTGTATATAAATCCCTATTTCAAGAACAATGTGTAGACAAAATAATAATAATGGTACTTATCCGTAATATTATATATAATTGGTGGCTGTATATATGCTGAATGTAGTGTTTAAATCAAGGATACAATTCTTTCATTGGCCTTGTAGAACGAGAGTGGTGTACGCGTGCGCGCATGCTTTAGTGCAAAACACAAACATCCTCGATAAAGAGAGGCGAGTTGCCCCTCGAAATATTGGAATAATAAATTCATTAAAAAATCCAATATATGCATCTTTTTAAATATATATATATGTGTGTGTGAAAACTAAATTACTAGCGATATATTGAGTTGAATAGCAATTATTATATGAATAAAATTCAATATTTTGTTAATAGTTCATTAAATACAGATTTTTTTTGGTAAAAGAAATCAATCACCTCATAGGTTGAAATTTCTCAAAATGTTTCACAATCAAAACTTTTGAATTCCTTGATGATCTTTAAGTCACCTGAGGAAGAAAATATTTCATCGAGGAAGTAGTCTTCCTCAGTTAATTCTTTAAGGATATTTTAAAGAATGACAACAAAAGTCTTCTTCAGTGGACTCTGTATGGATTCTCGCGAAGAATACGACAATGAGTTTATTCAGTGAACTCCTTTAGAATTTATCCTGAGGAAAAATGGTTCATTAAATATTTGAGAGTTTTTATTCCTCATACACCAAATTGTTCCTTCAGAGAAACTGAACAACCTGCTTTTCACCTTATCTATTACTGTCCGAACTTTACAGAAGTGAGATATCGATTTTTCCCTGATATAAATGATTTATCTCTCTTACACAGCCACTTTGTCCTTATTAATTTTATGAACTCTGTCGAATAATACATATACATTTTTGAATATTTAATTCTGAGTTATAGTTTCTTTGTTTTTTTTTTTGTTTGTTTCCTCATTAATAGGCACACATATTTTAATATCGCGCCTGTTTGATCAATGATACAAAATATATTCCTTATAAAGGTGTGGTGGTGGTACTTATCTCTATGGTTAAAACCAATTCCTGAAGTCCACTCCTCTCCGATTTTGCGATGGTAGTTATAGGCCTGGAAAATAGGTCTTCTATTGTCAGTTCTGAGCATGATATGTTCCCGAGAAACTTCTGCACTATTGCATTTCAAGCAGTTATTAAAGGTTTTTTGTCCTATAATATAACCTCCTATAAAAGTGTTGAGTCATTTACTAAAGGTAGATCCTTCCAAACTGCAAATTTTCTAAAATTTCTTTGTAGTGGTATAAGGAAGAGATTGACAAACCTTAGAGTCGGTGAGTAAAAAATTACAATTAACAAAATTTCGAAGTTTTAAAAGAGCCACACATTTTTTCTTCCCTACAATAAATAGTACTCACTTAAATATTATTTACGTATGGAACTATATGAAGAGCCGCAGCTTCACATCCAAAGATTATTCATACTAATTCATACTAGCATTTGCAGCCATCATGACATCAAGTGTTTTTTTGACATTGTTACTGCATACCTCTATGGGAACCTTGAAGAGACCATTTTCACATCGAAAGAGCCGCATGTGGTTCGCGAGCTTCAGTTTTCCGACCCCTGGTATAAAGCAAGCTTCGATTATTGATTTCCAAATATATAGGTGTGTTGGTGTAGAGAATTTCTTACATCTTTGTCCATTTATCTCTCAACACCTAGTAAGTGTCTTATGAAATATGGGAATATAATACTTCAGCGCCAACTCCTGAATAAAACATGGTAAATGCCGATAGTCTATCTTTCCTAGGAATTATGTGCATTTCAAGTTTATTATTCGTGTATATCTCTTTGCGATATTTTTTAAAAATAGAAATATATTCCAATTTTTAACTGTATAAACTTCCCAAAAATATAATTAGGTCTAGATATGAAATTGATGTACAAAAAAGGTGATTGTTTTTATCAAAATAAATAACTTCAACCATTCTGTCATAAATAATAGTTTTAAAATAAAGTAATTTGGTGTACAGGGAGGTTAACCTATTTTCTCTATATTTCAAAATCTGATGTTGTGCCTTATTATTTTATCGAATGTTTCCAGTTCTACGAATCTAATATTTATAATAGAGAAACACAAGGATTCAAGTTAATTTTTCTCGCTTTGTATGCATCATGTTACATAGAATTTTGACATTTATTCTATTTTCTTACTGATCGTCTTCTTAATCGCAGAAGAACCTGCATGAAACAGAGCTCCGCCTTAATAAAAGGGTTTGTTTTAAATTTAATGTCAAAGTCATTTATGTGATGACTATTATTACTTGTGCGAGTATATTTCCTTTCATGTAGACTATCTATTCTACCAGTATTTTGTATTGACAGTTATACGATTATATAAATATATAAAAGCATTGGGCGCCTCTCCCATCAAAATAATCTGTCCTATGCTTCTATGGATCAATTTCCTCCCGGCAAATTTTCATCTATATAAATATATAGATGGATATTTTGCCGGAAGGAAATTGATCTAAAGAGACAAGGGTCGCCTCTCCCATCAAAATAGACGTCTGTAACCAGACGCCATCTATTGACCGTCGCCGCAACTAGCGGCCTCGGGTCGGTGACAAAGCCACAACACCAGCTTTGGCAAACTGAAAAGCGTCCACCTAGAGACCATGGTTTCGGGCTAAAGGCTCTCGTCAGTCTAGGGCGGACTTTATTCCATGAGATCCACACGGGATCTAATGGAATCTTTACAATCTGCCAAAGAGGTGTTCTCATCTCATGGAATAAAGGTCGCCCTAGACTAACGAGGGCCATTAGCCCGAAACCATGGTCTCTAGGTGGACGCTTTTCAGTTTGCCAAAGCTGGTGTTGTGGCTTTGTCACCGACCCGAGGCCGCTAGTTGCGGCGACGGTCAATAGATGGCGTCTGGTTTTAGATGTCTATTTTGACGGGAGAGGCGACCCCTGTCTCTTTATATATATATAAATATATATATTTATATGTTATAAAATATTATTGAGGTATATTTAGCAGATATAGAATTATCACTTGCTGTTTATTTTGAGGATACATGAGTAGGTTTGTGATATTGAAGTCGTGGTAATAATAATAGTCTTGAATCACAATTTGCTTCAATTGGTCTAATGAACATAATTAAGGATGAAATACCTGATTTGAGACGTAAAAAGGAAAATAAAAGATTACATATTTACATATTAAACATGTGCTCCTGGTCAAGATATGCCTTTATTATTTTTAATATTAACAATTGACCTTTTTTTTCTGTAGTTTTTTCATATTTACATACGTACAAAAGATTTGAGCCGGCCAACGGGGAACAACAACAATGAGGTTTATAGAGGAAGCCGGAGGACTTTACATAGTATTTAATTCTAAATTTTTTAATTTTAAAAATGAAATGAAGGTTTTTATGTAACATATATATATATATATATATATATATATATACTATCTCACAATATTAATGTTCAATAAAAGAGATATAAAAAATAAAAAAAATAAATATATATGATATATACAGAGAGATGAGTTACTTTGTAGGGGTAAAGGTCCAAGCCGGTGGCAACATCAAGGAAGAAGAACATCCACAGAGTGTTGCTATAAGAGGCAATAAATTAATCAGACGACTCCAGGGAGAACTGGCAATATACCACCTTTGCATACTGCGGGAAGATTGGAGAGAGAGGCCAGCTCTGGGCTAATGGGTATTTGGAGGAAGATGGAGTCTTTCTTATTTTTACTCACCAGAAAACGTAATTTTATAGATTATCTATTTTTATATCTTTTTTCGAATATAATTATAGTGTATTCAAATATTTTTATATCGAATTATAAATCTATATTATGTATATATATGATATTCGAGTAACAAAATTTCAATTTTTTAAAAATCAATGAAGAAATATAAAAAATCCACATATTCAAACTATATTGAGATCGGAATTCTTTATTGAAATTTATATTTTTTTACACTCTATTACAGAAATAATCAAAGCACCAAAAGGAATTAGTTTGATTGATATGAAAATAGGTATACAAAGACGTTTCGACCAAACATGCACATAATTGAAATATGGTTGTCACTTTATGTATAGCAAGAGCTCTGTGGCCAACAAGATTGCTTGATCTCTAATTCATAGAACACATCTGGGTCGTGATGGGAAGGCGATTACAACCATCTCATAATGTTGACTATTTAGCCCGATATTTGGAGACAATTTGTCAAGAAATCCCACAGCACACCATCCGGAATCTCTATCAGTTCATGACACGCCGGGTGGCAGCCTACATCCGAGTCAATGTGGAGATCCAACATGTTGACTTTGTTAATTTGTGACGATCAAACTCTCATATAAAACTATAAATTATTCTGAGATTTTGATCGTTTTTTTCCCTTATACATGCTCTTCAGATACACCAATTTTAAAACCAATCTTACAACTCTCTGTGCATCGATATTTTTTGTTATAGAGTATATATAAGGCGGATTTCTACAATAAGTAGAATAAAAATAAGAAGATATGAAACTACTTGACTTATAAAAGGTCATCTCCTCAAAAGCTTTGCCTATTTAAAGCACTAAATCTCTTTTCAATATCAACCTAAGCACGTCTGGTACAGTGGAGTGGACCCAGGACTAACTCTCAACTTGAGAAATAAACAGCACCAAACAATATTAACAAGATTAAGAACAGGCCATCTCAAGCCAATGGAGATAGAAAATAACAACAAAATCTACCACACTTGCCCAAAATGTAGCTTGGCACCTGTAGCTCCAGAACACATTTTGGCATGCATTAGACTCACTATACAGGAGCTTTGGGAGATGCCGCTGCTCATTATTAAACAGCTCTAGGAAAATAAACTAATGGAATTAGTGTAATATAAAAAAAGGGATAAGAAACAACAACAACACAAATATTGTATGATTATTCTGCTTAGTTGAAAATATAAACTTGGTATTAATGTCAAAGAAATTATGGTGAAATTCTAAATATAAACTATGATAGGAATAAAATTATCAACCTAAAATTTTAAAAATTCATATATAAACTCTTACATATAATTTAATAAACATATAAAATATCTTAAACCTTCAAAATTCATCTCCCATAAGCGTAATTTATCACATTAAATATATATTTGATAAAGCGCAAGTGTCCTTTGTGTGAGATCGTGCTTTTACTGTTAATAAAATAAATTTAATTAAAGCAAATGAAGTAAAAGAGAAAAGAAATTCAAAATGTCAATGATTTTTATATAAATAAAAACAGTAAAACATCTTCATGGCGATAGTCAAGAATAATCGGATTCAATTTACATTTCTTATATAATTTATTATTCATGTATTTTTTATTTTATGGTTTTTATATTATTTATTAAAATATTTCGTTACAAATAGTAATTTTATTATAAATAGTTTTGTAAGGTTACGAAAAATGCATCTTCTGTGCATCGTGAAACTGAAAGTTTCTGATGCCCAAGTCAATTTATTAATCAATAATAGGCATTTGGCCATTTCTGGAATATGTAAAAAATACGAATAGTTGACATTTATTCCGACAGATGGCACAAGCCATCAGCAACTTTAAGTTGCACGATAAGGAGATGATTTTATCTTAATCTATTCACCTTATCCCAGTATCTAAAGTGAATGTAAGGAACACAGACAATTTTTAGAAATTAATTATTATATATATATATATATAATTAAGAAATATATATATTCTCTCTGTGGTTTGAGAGAATTATTATAAATAAATAATTTTCTCCGAAACTAAATATTAAATATTTATTTTCTGTGCAGTTTGGAAGCTCTTGGTCGTCTTTATTAAGATTTATTTTTATTGCTTCTCGTATTTTTACTCAGGTTGTAATATACAACAATATAGGGTTTTATCTGAAATATATTCATTATATAAAATTGTTCTTTAGAAAATAGACCAATCTATAATTAAATCTTCATAGTTTTTAATAATACTTTTATTATACAAAGATATTAATAATGTAGTTAGGGACCTCATCTCTATATAAATGGGTGTGATTATATGATATAATTATATGAATATTTATTTTTTATCTAATCTCTTTAAACATTATTATTTAAATAAATTCATTCGTGGATAGGTTTCTTATAAAATATAGAAAATAAATATTAAACACAAAAGATATAATACAATATAATGCGGCTATGCTCAAAGAATGATGTTCAACAAGTTTTACCGCAAATGTTTCTTTGGGTTCTGTGGGTTCGTTTCCTATCCCTGTACACCTATATTTTCTCTTCATCATTACTCTTCACAATTCATCCTTTCATACTTCATCCCTAAGAATAGAAATAGTCGTTATTTCTCCTTAAATAATGAAAATTACGATTTTTATTCTGTAAAAAAAATAATAATTTGCGGTAAAACTTGTTAAACGTTGTTCTATAAGAGATTTACCCTCATTCTCTCAACTTATAGCTTTACCTCTGGAAGGATTATAAAGATCCGTAGGTTTGTACTTTACACGAATAAAAAAAACGCATTGCTACTGTTCATGTTTCAATAGTGCAGAGGCTTCTCTGGAAGATATCATGCTCAGAACTGGCAATAGAGAACTTATTTTCCAGACCTAAAACTACCATCGCAAAATTGGAGAGGAGTGGACTTCAGGAATTGGTTTAATAATGGAGATAAGCACCACCACAATATTTATATTTTATACTTTTATTGAATAAATGAAGCTTTGAGTTTTATTATTAAGTTTCTTGCGCAACTTTTTATTTTCAAGCTTTCGGACTTGTCAGTCGTTCAACAGGATTATCAAGTTAACAATTTAATAATAAATACAATTTTTATATACATATTAATATATACATATTTTAAATACCTATTTTATACTGAGAGAAAATACACTATATTATTTCTGTTTGAAAATCGAAATTTTTAAAATATACGTGCGTGGAGGATGATACGTGTTGGTTGAATGATATCTAGAGACTTCAATAATTTAATAAATTCGCGAAATATTGTGTTATATATAGAAGATTTTATACTTTATATCAATTTTCTCTTTTAATAATATTGTTAATTAATACGGAATAATATAAGGTGGATATACAGACATGACCTGGTTAGATACATATTACATTTTACATGATATTCATTACATAAACAATATAAATTTGACAGCGGTGATTGTTGGACGTTGGAATGTATTGATCTCTCTACACAGCTAACGTCTGTGACAGTCAAAGGTCGTAGGTTCATGTCCGTGCCTCTGTCAACACTCTATGCCATAAAATTAACTTAATAAATCCATAAAATTATTACCTTTAATGATTATTAGAAATATATATAACATCATTTATCATGGCTCAATTAATCTTGCCAGAAATTGCGTTTTAATATTGAAATTAATGAATTATATTTATCATAGATATGCTTTTTCAACTTCCAAGAAATTACATAGTTTCTGCTAAGATAAATATTTTTTTAATGAAAAAATGTTTTAGTCAAAGTTAAAACAATATTATTTTAAATTCCTTTATGCTACTTATACTATTCCCTTACACTATTTATATTATAAAACTCTCAAATATTTTCAAAAAATACTTTAGTTTTAATTTAAGATAAAACTATTTTTTGAAAATTAATTGTGTGCATTAAAAATTATATTTATTCAAATATACCCTCAAATACCCTCTTTATCCTATTTTATCAGTTTTCCAGAATCTACAGACCTCTCTAATATTGTATTAGGATTTATATATTATTTTGATCAATAAAAAAAAAGCTTATTCAGACAATTCAAGAATAATTAAAAATCAGCGATTTTTTGATATTATTTTCAAAAAATGGCGCAATCCATCAGAAACCTTTATTTGCACGATCAGAAGATGCCTTTTTCTTAATTTATATACAATATTCCATTGAATATTACTTACTATTTCTAAATATTATATATAACCAAAGCGTGATCTGAACGGAAATGATATCACTTAAAAGGAAACACAAAATCCACTAAATAAACTTTCAATTTGAACGCTAGTCTGCTCTCAAATACATACCATATATCAATGTAGATAATAAAACTCAAATGTACATACCTACTTTAGGGATTTTAAATCACATGAGAGTAAATAGAGAGGCGAGTGTGGGCGGTATAATACCTTTCAAGGAGAATCAAACGGAAACTTTGTGTTTAAAAATCAGCCTATAAATACATTTGTGTAATAAATATTATAAGAAGGTATTTTTTAATTTGTATTACATTCAGTAATCTGCTGTTTTTTGGGGTTATTCAAAAGATTATTAATTACTAAAAGTTGTCAAATAGTTAGAAATAGTATTCCTTTTTTTATAAATTTAAAGTTAATTTTTTTTAAATAAATAAATCTATTTAATATATAAAAGTTATATGTAAATTTAGTAAATAAATGTAAGCACACACACAAGAAATATATTCTTAAAAAGTCAATGTCTGTTGTCTGTTTCGCGATAAACTCCAAAACTACTGAACCAGTTAGTACCAAATTTTCTATGTCGCATAAACCTGAGAAATATTTTTTCCAATTTATTATTTAATTTATTTGAATAACTTTTGTATTGCTATTCTATGACACTTCTATTATATATTATTGATGTACTTTCAGTATGAAGGAAATTGCACTCGGGGGAATTCTCGGGCGAAGCCGGGTCATTCGTCTAGTATTTAATAAGTAGCAAAAGTGAATTTTTATTTTAAATGTATTAATATCACAAATGTTAGTAGTTCGGAGCCGCTACACATGAACCATTAATGAATAAATGTGAAAAAATCAAGCAGATTGAAATGAAATAACGGTGATAAAAATTTATGAAAATCATTTATTGGAGAGTATACGACAGTTTCAAGCTTAAAACTATACAAACAACGGGTCTACCATTAAATTAAGACTTCCGTCTACAGAGTTACCAATGTAGATCCATCATTCATAATAAAGGTATTTTTATTGGGTCTTTCAATCGGAAAGAAAGCGGAATGAATTCAATCTTTTGGCATTGTTGCTTAAATAGGATATTATTTGCCATCTACTAGTTACAAAGGCATCTAGGTATATTTCAGCCTCTTGTCGGTCTCTACATCAGCTTGAGTAATTATCTTTTATTTATTTATTGATCAATCAAAGGCGCTTTATTGAAATTATTGCGCCTAATACAGAAGAAACAAACAAAACAACAAACAAATTAGAACTTAGAATTAAATAATTAGGATTCATTATTCATAAATAAGACTAAAGTCGCTAATTTTATTAAAGCGAAACATCCAAAATGATTAAATATCAATTACTTTTGCTTTAGCTTATCAAACGAACTTTGAAGCATAGGCTTTTCACAACATTCCTAACATTGGAAGTATATTTCTATTTACTCTCGATTGACTGTTTGTGCAGTGAATAGCTTAGAGATCGAAAGTTCAACTGTCAAATTGAAATCAATAAAGAAAACTCGCCACTAAGTCATTCTCTGTTTTCGTTTTAGAGGCATGAAACATTTTGCCAACTCAAAAAAATTATAATTTATTAGGATTTATAGTTAGAGAGAGAGAGAGATTTCAATATAATGTATTTTAAATTTATTCAATGAATATGTGTTACCTAAAATTTTCTTTAATATATTTATATATAATATATATTGAAAGTTTATTCAATATCCAACGTATAGTCTAAATGTTTTTATTATAAATAGTTTTGTGTAAGAAAATAATTTTTCTATAAAGGAATGACAATACATCCAGATGAAACAAGAACCTACAGGACATGAAACAATTGTCCTGGTGTGGAACTAACACCTACCCACATATTCTCATGCCCAGCAATGGCCGCAGCCTAGCAGAAAATTGACATAGACCCCAAAAACCAGCTTTACATACCCAAGATAGTGGACATTGCGACTGCTGTGATTGATATGCATGGAGACATCTGAGGGTCTTCATTGAACACGACAACAACAACATTACTTATTTGAGAGATACCTTTAAATATTATTGATAAAATATTTTTAAAAAGATCTATAGTAATGTTTATCTGTGCTCTTATACTGTTTCCCTTTACAATGTAAGTCATTACTTATTCCCTACCAATATTAAAACTTCATATATACTCAATAAATACACAAATAGGCTCACATTTTCATTGCAAAACAAAAAATGCATTTT
This sequence comes from Cordylochernes scorpioides, assembly GCA_030710605.1. Taxonomy (NCBI): domain Eukaryota; kingdom Metazoa; phylum Arthropoda; class Arachnida; order Pseudoscorpiones; family Chernetidae; genus Cordylochernes; species Cordylochernes scorpioides. Next base: position 33,511,654 of record CP092871.1, on the reverse strand, counting down.
AATTCTGGCGCAGAAAATTCAATTTGAATAACCATATCAGTTTTAAATAATAAGGTATTTTTATACTATATCACATATATTCTGGTTTAAGAATAGAATATTATTTTTGTGGCTTTTCTTCTTTGATTGAAACAAGCTTCATGTAAATAATAGAGCTCCGTATTTCTATGACAATTTCAAGCTAATTATTTATCAGATACCTTTCTGCCTCTTTATTTTTACTATAATAAACGTATTTACATGTTTACATGGATTTTTGAAATATTCGAAATATATATAAATATTAGATAGCAAAAAGGCATACATTGGATTGAATAAAAGATTTATTTTCCAATATTTCGGCTGGCTGAACGCCAACCTTTATCGAGGCATTACATTTTTGTATACACTATTTTGTATACACTTTCCTTTTCGACATATCCCTAAACAATTTCTGATATGTGAGTAATGGTTACCAAGAAATTATTCGAAAAAGAAAGAATAATTTCTGATATTTAATTAAAAAGGCATATATTGAATCAAAATATCAATTATTTTACCAATATTTCAGTTGGCTGAACGCCAACCTTTATCAAGGTATTATAAAAAATTTTAATGTGTGTCAACAACAAACTCAGCATCACATAACGTCAATAAAATTATGTTCAAAAAATAATTTTGCCTATATTCAATGGGAAGAAAAAGAAATTTGTTTTAAAATATGATATTTTGATCCTATATATGTCTTTTTAATTAAAGATTTATTCATAGATTGTTCTATTTTCAAAATCTACTTATATATTTGCCTTATTCTGTTTGTCTGTTTGTCTGAAGCTCACGGATAGAATGCGCGCCCATTGGCCGCCAGCAAAAACGTGACCTCCCTGCCCGCCCCCCTCTAGACAACCCTGTTAACAGCTGTGTGATACATACACCTGTCTATAGCGGCCATTCTAGACAACCCTGTTATCAGCAGTGTGTTACATCCACCTGTCTATACAGACCACCCTGTCTATAGCGACCATTCTAGACAACCCTGTTATCAGCTGTGTGATACATCCACCTGTCTATACAGACCACCCTGTCTATAGCGACCACCCTAGACAACCCTGTTATCAGCTGTGCGATACATCCACCTGTCTATACAGACCACCTGTATATAGCGGCCATTCTAGAAAACCCTGTTATCAGCTGTGTGATACATACACCTGTCTATAGCGGCCACTCTAGACAACCCTGTTATCAGCTGTGTGATACATCCACCTGTCTATACAGACCACCCTGTCTATAGCGACCACTCTAGACAACCCTGTTATCAGCTGTGTGATACATCCACCTGACTATACAGACCACCCTGTCTATAGCGGCCACTCTAGGCAACCCTATTATCAGCTGTGTGATACATCCACCTGTCTATACAGACCACCCTGTCTATAGCGACAACTCTAGACAACCCTGTTATCAGCTGTGTGATACATCCACCTGTCTAAACAGACCACCCTGTATATAGCGGCCATTCTAGATAACCCTGTTATCAGCTGTGTGATACATTCAACTGTCTTTAGCGGCCACCCAAGACAACCCTGTTATCGGCTGTGTGATACATACACCTGTCTATACAGACCACCCTGTATATAGCGGCCATTCTAGACAACCCTGTTATCGGCTGTGTGATACATACACCTGTCTATACAGACCACCCTGTCTATAGCGATCATTCTAGACAACCCTGTTATCGGCTGTGTGATACATACACCTGTCTATACAGACCACCCTGTATATAGCGGCCATTCTAGACAACCCTGTTATCGGCTGTGTGATACATACACCTGTCTATACAGACCACCCTGTCTATAGCGACCACCCAAGACAACGTTTTTAAAATATATTCGCACTCGGGTAAACCCCGGGCGTTGCCCGGGCCATTCGTCTAGTATTTAATATTTGATTTAAAATTGCCTCTTTTCACAACAATCGTACTTTTTCCTATATAGAATTATATTCATAATTATAAGAATTACACACATTATCATTTCAAAAATCATTCTTATTTGTGAGTTTACAATTATTTAAATTGTGTTAAAACCAGTATCAACAGAGATAGAGAGAGAGAGAGAGTTTCATCAATTTAAATTAAAATTATTATTTTATTAGTGTACCATATTTATTTAATAGATGGATAAATATGTAATAAATTATTCTCTATCCACAGATATAGCAAGAAAAAAAAACACAATTAATAAAAAAACGATAAATAAGAAAATGGAAAAAATTCACCTCAATTAAAATCATTTCTTCACATTAACGAAAATGTCAAGTCAATAATTTATCGTGAAAAAATAAATTATTTTATTGAGTTGGGTAAAAAGCCCTCCGGAAACAAAATAATAAAGAAAAAAGTCAAATAAAAAAATAACGTTTGTTTACATCTCTTTCATATTTCTGCTAACTGTGCTCTCCTGTGTCTTTTTATATTTTGGATAGCTTTCTTTTATCCACATCTCTCTTGTGTCATCTCTTTTTCACAAATAACCGAATTTCTTTTAAAATATATTTCTATCAATTATATGTTTCCGTTTTCTATATTGTTGCATCATGGCTAATGAACCTATTTTATTTTGATTAGTAATATTATTTTTCATATATTTTAAATTCAAAATTATATTTTATTTTTATTAATTTTATTAAACAGAATATATGTATTATAAACAGAATGGAATCATCATTTGTATTTAGGTACACGTGTGACTTCACTGCTCTCTTTGATGTGAGAAATAAATAAATTATTCTGGAGGCTACTTAAAGTAGAGTTATCTCATTATTCCCTTATATAAATTTGTAGGATGGTGGAAACACGCTCTGGTAAGATGCAAGACCCAGCACAGGAGAGAATCATGGCTGAAGAGTCTGCCAAGCCGCAACCTGGTGCAACAATATATGTTCGAATATGTTTTATATTTATTTATTTAAAGGCAGTTATGATATTTGAGAGATTTCTGCTCAACTAAAAGTGCTTTACGAATCTCATCTAGATGTATATTATGTCTCAGTGAATAATTTATTTGTGTGAATAATAAAATATCAATGAATAAATACATTAATCTTCCCGTGAATTGAATTAGTCCCACTGTTTTTTTTTTTTCATGTACCTTGTTTATTATTGTTGTTGTAAATGATTTTGATATTATCTGTATTATAATGAATTGGAGCGCCATCTATTATGAAAATTCGAAACTATTATAGACGCGTATGTTTCTTTTAAAAATTAAACAATTTCTACTGCCTTTACTGCAATGGAAAAATTAATGAGAGGGTATGGTTCATCATTGGTATGAACCTTATGGTAGAATAAATTGACGAAACCGATGGGTGAGTTTACCACTGATAAGCCAGGCCCTCCCATTAATTTTTCCATTGCAGTAAGGACAGTATAAATTGTTTCATTTTTAAAATTATCATACGTGTCTATAATAATTTCCAAATTTCATATTTCGTTCTACAATTATATTGTAATATAAATTAACTTTATAATAACGAAAAGATTCAAAAAGGATAAGTTTCTTTATTTGAAAAATAAATTCGAGCTTTCGGGCGTAAGCTGCCCTTCTACAGGAATAATGGATATAATTTTAATATAAATATTTATAACTGTAAATACATGACTACTTAAAATTATATCCATTATTCCTGTAGAAGGGCAGCTTACGCCCGAAAGCTCGAATTTATTTTTCAAATAAAGAAACTTATCCTTTTTGAATCTTTTCGTTATTATAATTATTGAAAGGATTATTCGTCTTAAATAAATTAACTTTATATAATATTTACGAGCGGAAAAATATGTGGACATGGCATCTGCTCGTTAAGCGGAACACTGTGGGTCCGATTCCCATCCCTGACCACTTTTATTTTTCCGTTCATCATTACTTTTCACAATTATTTTATCATACTTCATCCCTAAGGATAGGAATAGTCGTTATTTATCCATAAATAATTAAAATAAATATTTTCCGTTCTGTAAAAAGAAATATTTGCGGTAAAACTTATATGTCGTTATATAAACATTTTCCTTATCTTAAATAAACGACTATTAGATATCACTACCGTGACAATAATATTACAATTTAAAGTCAAAGTTAGCTTTGAACATATATAAAAACAAATAATTTAACTTTCAACCAATATTTATCCTATTTACACTATATACATTAAAGGTTTATTACAATTAATATATAACAATTTAATCCTTTCATAAAATATTTCGAGTTTCAAATGTATAATAAATCTTTGTAGTTCAATAATTATCGTTTTATATGTAGCAAAAATATTTCTCATTAACAAAACGCAAATATTTCGTTAAACCTCTCTATCTTTGATATAAATTTAATACAGAAGATAGAAAAACACGAAATTCGAATTTCATATTTGGAGCAATAAAAAGATTTTAGGCGAGCATAAGGACTATGTATATTCTATTCTATAAATTAAGCTCAAAATAAATATTTATTATTACATTTGTCTTTATATAATCACCAATTTATGATTCCTCTTTATATCGTTTATAGAGAAATTGATGGATATGTAATTTGTTTCTCATATTTCTTCTTTAACATGACAAATTCGTATCTCAACCTTTTATAGCATAATATATATAAGAGTAATTTTAAAACATGTGTAGTCAATAATATAATATAAAACCAATTCAAATTTGATATATACATTTTATAAAATAATTTGACAAACATTAAATTTCTCTATTTGTGGAAAGAAACATTCGCGTCTTAATAACTTCATTCATTGTATGTAGATGATGCGTTATTGCTTTGTATTAATTTTCTCGAAGGTAGAATGTGTTTAGAGGTAAACGGATCATCTGTTATAAATTACTAGACGAAAGGCCCGGGCAACGCCCAGGGTTTACCCGAGTGCGAATGTATTTTACAAACGTTGTCTTGGGTGGACGCTATAGACAGGGTGGTCTGTATAGACAGGTGTATGTATTACACAGCCGATAACAGGGTTGTCTAGGGTGGCCGCTATAGATAGGGTGGTCTGTATAGATAGGTGTATGTATCACACTGCTGATAACAGGGTTGCCTGAAGTGACCGCTATAGACAGGGTGGCCTGTATAGACAGGTGATTGTAACACACTGATGATAACAGGGTTGCCTAAAGTGACCGCTATAGACAGGGTGGTCTGTATAGACAGGTGGATGTATCACACAGCTGATAACAGGGTTGTCTAGAGTGGCCGCTATAGACAGGTGTATGTATCACACAGCTGATAACAGGGTTATCTAGAATGGCCGCTATAGACAGGTGTATGTATCACATAGCCGATAACAGGGTTGTCTAGGGTGGCCGCTATAGACAGGGTGGTCTGTATAGACAGGTGTATGTATCACACTGCTGATAAGAGGGTTGCCTGAAGTGACCGCTATAGACAGGGTGGTCTGTATAGACAGGTGGATGTATCACACAGCTGATAACAGGGTTGTCTAGAGTGGCCGCTATAGACAGGTGTATGTATCACACAGCTGATAACAGGGTTGTCTAGAGTGGTCGCTATAGACAGGGTGGTCTGTATAGACAGGTGGATGTATCACACAGCTGATAACAGGGTTGTCTAGAGTGGCCGCTATAGACAGGGTGGTCTGTATAGACAGGTGGATGTATCACACAGCTGATAACAGGGTTGTCTAGAGTGGCCGCTATAGACAGAGTGGTCTGTATAGACAGGTGGATGTAACACACTGCTGATAACTAGGTTGTCTAGAGTGGCCGCTATAGACAGGGTGGTCTGTATAGACAGGTGGATGTATCACACAGCTGATAACAGGGTTGTCTAGAGTGGCCGCTATAGACAGGGTGGTCTGTATAGACAGGTGGATGTATCACACAGCTGATAACAGGGGTGTCTAGAGTGGCCGCTATAGACAGGGTGACCTGTATAGACAGGTGGATGTAACACACTGCTGATAACAGGGTTGTCTAGAATGGCCGCTATAGATAGGTGGATGTAACACACTGCTGATAACAGGGTTGTCTAGAGGGGGGCAGGGAGGACACGTGTTCGCCGGCAGCCAATGGGCGCGCATTCTATCCGTGAGCTTCAGACATACAGACAGAATAAGGCAATTGTATAAGTAGATTATTGATTCAGACAAACTACCTTTATCATTAACTTCACACAATCGTTAGTTTCTTTTAAATATGATCAATTAAAACCATTGTAGAACTTCAGATACAGATCAAAGAAAACAAGAATGAGAGGCGTAAGCGAAAATTCCAACAGAACTAATTACTATACTGTGATCTTACATCAACATTTCCTTAATAGCTCTCAAAACTTGAACCTTCTGTCTCCAAGTTAATATACTCTAAATTTAATAGAAATCAACAAACATGGAAACATTACCAAATAGATATCAATGATACAGTGTGAGAAATTTTTGTATGTATTGAATAATCATTTAATAATTATAAATGCAATGTATATTAAATATTAAAAACCTTCGTATCAAAATATCATTTATTTTACCTATGTGTGATCCAACAGATGCCTTTTTAATAAAATATTTATTTATGGATTTCTCTATTTTCAAAACAAAATATAGTGTGATTGTATTTATAAATAATCTAAATTAAATACACTCTAATTTATTCACTTAAAAATATGTATGGCATTATATTAGCTTATATATTAATATAGACTCACGGACAAAACTTGGAGACACACGAGATAACCAAGAGTAAACAAAATTTTATTTATTTCTTTAAAAAAAATTGACCATCAGCGACATCAAAGCCTTTTCACTTCCTTAAATTTTGCCTATGGTTATATATTGGGAAAGCTTGGTCTATCAGTGGGAACCCATTCCTGCGGTTTCAATTTAAGCCACTAGAACGTTTTTTAGCTTTAAGATCATCCACTAGACTTGGAGGATTCCCCGCTGATGAGCCAAGCCCGCTCACAAACACAATTAATAGATAATATATATTAATAGAATATTTATTGGAAATATATATATATTTGCCAATCAAGTATAAAAGATTCAGTTAGATGGCATTAGACAAACATAAATAGAATAAAGGTTTTCATCAGAACCATTATTAAATTTTGATAAAATATTGATTAGAGACTCAGCCTAACACGGAGCAAATTTCGATTGAATAGACAATATTCACACACAAATATAAATGATGAATATATGTATGCAAATATTGAAAAAAAAATTGGCTAAAGGATTAAACATGTTTGAAAGGGGCATTAAATAAATACGAAATAAAATGTTGTTAATAGGTATTATCCCAAACATGTGTAAAATGTTGACTATAGGCACTAGCTAAACATAGGCATAGGTTAGAAAGAAGGAATCATATATCGCCGCAACTCTTTTTTATTATTAACGCGATTAAAAGCTTTCGGGCAAGCCCTTCTTCAGCTAATTATAGTGTACAAACAAGGAGAGATTATATATCGTATTTAAAATAAAATAAAATAAAAGAAAATTACCACGCCCCTATCGCCCTCGTTTCAATAGCACCGCGTGGCCACGTCATGTCTGATCCTAACTTCAAATATAATATGGTACAAAAATATCTTAAAATAAATTTACGTAATTGAATAAATACAATGATCAGACATGACGTGGCCACGCGGTGCTATTGAAACGAGGGCGATAGGGGCGTGGTAATTTTATTTTATTTTATTTTATTTCAAATACGATATATAATCTCTCCTTGTTTGTACACTATAATTAGCTGAAGAAGGGCTTGCCCGAAAGCTTTTAATCGCGTTAATAATAAAAAAGAGTTGCGGCGATATATGATTCCTTCTTTCTAATTTGTCGAAATCCGCAAAACGTTTACCATGAATAGGCATAGGTGTTAGGTGGACCCAATAGCTAAACATTGAGAAAGTAGTATCTAGGAGCATTAGCTAAGCATGTAAAAATGTTGATTATAGAGACATTAGATAAATGGGGGGGGGGGGGGATATTGGTTATAGGCTTTATCTAAACATGGGCAAAATAGACAAAATGGATAACACCAAATAGGTTAGGTGCTTTAGCTGAACATGGGCAAATATTTAGTAAAAATTGTTGATTTGGGGTATTATTCAAGCATAACGGTTAGAGGAATTAGAAAAACACAGGGAATATGTTTTTAGGACCTTCAGCTAACCATGATCAAACAGTTTGTTAGGAGCATTAGCTAATAATAGGGGGAAATGTTTGTTGGTGGCATTAGATAACCACGTGAAATTTTTTTCGTTAGTATCATTGGCTGAACATATGCGATATTTTGATTAGTTGCATCAGCTAAACATGAGAAAAATGTTAATATAAGGCATTCACCGAACATGGGCGAAGATGTTTGTTAGGATCATCAGCTGAACATAGACAAAATTTTTGGTTGTTGGCATTGCCTAAACATGGGCAGAAATGTTGGTTAGGGGTTTTAAAAAACATAGGAAAATTGTTGGTTAGGAGAATTATATAAATATTGTCAAAATATTGGTTATTGGTATTTCCTGAACACGAGCAAAATGTTAATTAAATAAATCAGCCAAACATGGGTAAAATGTTTGTTACGAGTATTATTATATAAACATGAAGAAAATGTTGAGGAGCACTATTTAAACATGGAAAAAATGTTGGTTAAGAGCCTTAGCTAAACATGGGGGGAAATTATAATACAAAAATATAAGGCGGCTTAAGATTGCAGAAAGAAATTTGACAATTATACCGCAAATGTTTCTTTTTAACAAAAATCGAAAATTTTAAAGAGGAAATAACGATTATTTCTAACCTTATGGATAAGGTATGATAGGATGAATTGTGAAGAGTAATGATGAACGGAAAAATAAAGTGTCCAGAGATGTGAAACGAACCCACAGAACCCATAGAAACATTTGCGGTAAAACCTTTTAAACATCGTTCTATAAGCCTATTCGCATTATATTTTAGTATATCTCTTGTGTTTGATATTGGGGGAAATGTTGGTTAGGACAATTAGCTAAAGATGGGTAAAAATGTAAGTTAATCGCATTAGCAAACTGACAGAAAAGATTTAGATGAAAGAATATGACACAACACTAGACATCGAAATTTCTGAAAAAATATCCTAAATTTTAGCTATTAGACTAGGGATTTTACATGTACAGCCAGGACTTTAATTTCCTAACATCTATGGAAGAGACATGGAATTGACAGGTTGGGATTTGTCTGAACCTTTTCCAAAGCTGATGTGTGGCAGATTTCTCCATCTGAATCTGAGAATTCTTTGCAGAGAAGATGATTATAATGAATATAAAAATTTAAATATTCAAACGAACAGAATTCTTTAATGCAATCAGAAAAGGGCGGCAGAGACAGACTTTGCACATATAGATCTGTAAATTTACGATTAAAATAATCACACATTTTGGTAACCAATATGTATTCTAGCACTTGAGAATTATTACATTAAATATAATGTTGTAATACTTCCAAAATTATTATTGACTCAAAACACCTTTTTAGCAGATCGAAGATATTTGAGGACCGTAGAGAATAGCAGTCTACGAGGCGAAGAATGGAGGCTGTTATGTAAAGACGCCAAATTGCGGATGAAATTTGGTTATGGAGACGTTTATTGAAGAAATTTCTGTAGACAGAACCTTTCTCAAATGACGAGGTTTTTACATCAACCGGAGAGAACGAATGCAGCATTTAAAAATAAGAGTAGCGAGACCTGAATTTTCTGTAAATAAGAATGAGGACCTCATGAAAACTTTGAAAGAAGAAAACTTTAGAAATGAAATATAAAAATCGATGTCCTGTTCTACGTTATTAGACAAAACTAAAGAGAAATCAAAAAGCAATGTCTTATAAATAGTTAGAAACAATGTCTATGGATCGAATATTTCAGAGGAACATTTTAAGGAGGCATCCTTTTTATAAGACTGATTCACCATTTATAATAATAAAAAAATGAATATTAAAAAATACGATAAAAATTGAGGTCAGAACGGATAGAAACTTGAGAAATAGGGGAGCAAGTTTCGCTATTATAGTGTTCTATTAGATAATAAAAATGCATAAATGGGATTTAATAAAATATTTATTTTGCCAATATTTCGGCTGGCTGAACGCCAACCTTTATCGAGGCATTACTTCTTTGTATGCACAAACTCAGCGCCGCATAGTGTTATAATATCAAAGTTGAAATCCTGAATCCTTGCTAGGCGAAGCGCGTCGGTACCAAAACTGGTTGAAATCGTTTTGAAAATAGAGCAATCCATATTTAATTCATTAGATGATAAAAATGCATATATTGGATTTAATAAAATATTTATTTTGCCAATATTTCGGCTGGCTGAACGCCAACCTTTATCGAGGCATTACATCTTTGTATACACAAACTCAGCGCCGCATTAGTGTTATAATATCAAAGTTGAAATCTAGTTAATATAGTTCTATGGAAATCCATTAAGCGTCACACGATATATGTCTTGTTATACAATATATAACCATTTTAAATAAGGTTTTACTTTAACATTATTAGGTATTCTGGTGGAGTTTTCTTTGAGGTTTCTTGCTCTAAGAATGTTCATAATGAACGCCTTCTTTGGGTAGGTAATATAATTGATTTCCACTAATTAGGAAGTAAGGAATATTCCAGAAAGGCGACTTTTAATATAATTATCTTCCTATTAATTCTCCTTCCTATATTATTAGACTTAGACAGGTCTCATAGATATAGGGATAGAGATAATTAAAGATAATGAAAATTAGGGAAGTATCATGTAACACTCCCTATTTAAATTTCAGTTCGACATAGGGAGACATCTCTCTTTCAGAGTTTTGGAATCTATTATATAATGCTTAGTGGTTATTATAGAGTGTATATATTCAGGATATAAGAACAATATTTTGAGAATTGTGTGATATTTTCTAAATATCTTGTTCTTGTTCCAAAATCGCTTTATTAGGTACCGCTCAAAAAGAGCAACCTTGTTTATGATAATTGCAAAAATGAATAATATGTGAAGGTTATTCACATATTAAACAAAATGTTAACGAGGTATTTAATCCCGGTTCATGACTGTCGGGAAACGAGGGTGTCACCCATTCGTCAACCGACTCTATTTTTCTAAATATAAAATTTGTAACAATAGAGTAACAACTATTTGTAATAGTAGAGCAGGCTGGGGATTAATTTGGCAAAACCGCTGAGAGATTTCGCCACTGATGAGCCAACCCTTCTCATTCAAAAACTTTTATCATTGCAGTAAGATCTGGAGAGATAATATTTGATAATATTATCAATAAGAAACACGTTGCCAGTAAATTTCTTTTGTTTCAAATTTTATTGATAGAAGGCAATTAATTTATGCATTTTGTGAATAAGTTCCTTTTAATTCGATAAAAGAAAAATGCTATATAAATAAAAGTGATATAGAACCTCTTCACGCAACATACACATATACAGGCAAAATAGTTAAAATTGACAAAAATGAGAAAGGTTAAGGTAAAACTGGCGAGGTCTAGGGTCAAATGCCTTTTAACGGTTCTAAGATAATAAGCTTATTTTGCCTCAGTATAAACTATTTATTGATATGCTCTGTTTTTAAACTAATCTGGAACCCAATTTTGGAATATTACTTTGTTAAATGGAAAACTGGTCGTCAAACATTTAATACCACTCTAATATAAATACAAGAAGCTGTTAGCTCATCTTCTAAAATTACTTTACTAAATAGAGGAAGCTGTACCCCCAAATTATAAGATCACTTCAAAATAGAGAAGCTGTACGCCCAACCATTTATATAACATATATACATATTTTTGAAAATAGAGAAACCCACAAATAAATCTTTAATTAAAAAGGCATATATTGGATTAAAATATCATTAATTTTACCAATATTTCAGTTGGCTGAACACCAACCTTTATCAAGGTGTTATAACATATTTAATGTGTGCCAACAACAAACTCAGTGCCACATAACGTCAACAGAATTAAGTTTTAAACATATTTTGTTATATTCAATGGGGAGAAAAAATATATATATATATTTATATTATGAAAAATAATTATTAATTAGTAAAATAAATGATATTTTGATCCAATATATGCCTTTTTAATTAAATATACATATATAAACATGATAATTGAACACGTGCATTAGATGATATGTAAAGATATATTCAAGAGTTATTTTTGTTTATTTTATGGAGTGTCTGATAAACATTGATTATCTTCAAATTACGTGTCGATCAACACCAGGTTCGATATCCCCTTTTATTCAAAATTGAGAGTCCGTTTACTTTATCAGAGTATACTCTATGCTTGTTCTTTGAGAGAAAAAGAAGTTTAAATTGATCATAAATCAACTTACGTGCTACCATTTTCCATTTAATACCCTATGGGGGGAAATTAATATTTTTATTGGAAACTAATCATCAATTTCTGAAAAAAATACGCATTTAATATATGCCTTGAAAGCGTAAAAGGATAAATACAATTGACTATTTTCATATTCTAAAGCCTTTATAAAATCTGGTCAGCTTTCACCACGTTGCGAAAGCCAATAGCTACCATGGTATACGTGATTGCTTCTTTCTTTGGTGACTTAAAAAGAAGATATCGGTAATAATTTTATAATAATATATATCAGTGGTTCATATTTATTTCTTTAAAGGACAAGGATCATCACCAACGTTCAGCGTAAATGCAAGTATAGGATTATTCTTAAAATGAACGAGGTATTATTGAATTGTGAAGAAATAGGTTCCAGAAGGACACTTTATCATTTTAAATTTGTGATACGGGTTACCACGTGAAATATTATTTTCATTTAACATTCATATGGAGATATATTTATTGTACTTTTCATATAATACATAAAAAATATTTTTAAAAATAATCAATAATATTTAAATTATAAATCTAATACATTCCTATATTTTTTCCCAACGAAGCGCCATATAGTAAAAAGGTTGGGACAATGTTCTACCAACTTTAACATTTTTCTAACAAGGAAAATTATGTACCACGACCTTTTTATTCCCAACGTGATTGAATAAAAATTAATTGAAGGAGAAAACAAAGGAAGGACCGCTTTGTCTCCAAATTTAATTTGTCGCCTAGACTTGAATATTCCGTTTTTACCAGCAGTGACTCGGCAGGGTTTTTCCTTTGCATTCTTCATTATCTAGGTGTAAGACATGAGGACAATTAAATCAAGCAATTAGACATGTAAAATAATTAAGGAATTACACACCTTCCGAACCGTCTCGTTAAAGAGTTGAATTATTTAGTGTGTTCCTTATAATTGGCACACCAACATGGGGCTGGGAATTTGTAAGCAAACTATATAGATAAAATATTGTGCCTAGTATTACCATTATAATTGGAAAACCGACCTGGAGCTGGAAATTTGTAAACACGCTATATGGATATAATATTGTGCCTAGTATTACCTTTATAATTTGCCAACCAACATTGGATAGGAAGTTATAAACACATTATATGGATATAATATTGTGTCTAGTATTACCAATATAATTGGCACACCAACATGTGGCTGTAATTTTGTGATGCAATATATGGATACGAAATATTGTGTCTAGTATTACCATTATAATTGGCACACCAACATGGGGCTGGGAATTTGTAAACAAACTATATGGATAAAATATCGTGCCTAGTATTACCATTATAATTGGAAAACCGACCTGGAGCTGGGAATTTGTAAACACGCTATGTGGATATAATATTGTGCTTAGTATTACCTTTATAATTGGCGCACCAACATGGGCCTAGGAAGTTGTAAACACATTAAATGGATAAAATATTGTGTCTAGTATTACCAATATAATTGGCACACCAACATGAGGATAGGAAGTTGTAAACACACTATATGGATATAACAGTACTTTCACAATAAATAAATATCAATGCCAAAAGCCAGAGTTATGATAGCATGTTGCAGTGTACTGTTGACCTGCAGGATAGGAAAAAAGCAATATTGTTTCCAAAGACTTTAGTTTTTTCAATAAATATACTTTTTACAACTTTAATAAAAAAATATATATATATACCTTATGAGATAAAAAAGTACACTTATCTTTAAAAATGTGGATCGTTATATGTACACTAATTAAAATTAAACGAAGCAAAATATATGAATAAGCTGCGATATAAATAATAATTCCAATTAATTTAAATTGAAAAAATAATACAAAATGATTAAATGTTTAGCCAACCCTCAAATAAAGCAGTTACTTAAAATTCATAGCTGCTGCTTACAATATAAATGCTATTAGAGCATAAACATATTACATGGAACAAACATATAGTAAAATATATGTAGCAAGTTATATTGTAAAACATACTTTTTTCAATAAATATACTTTTTACAACTTTAATAAAATTTATACGCACTCTAAATATAAGAAAGAAAAAAAATAGAATACTGTTCTAAAAATAATATACCTAATGAGATAAAATACTACACTTATATTTAAAAATGTAGATCGTTATATTTACACTAATTAAAAGTAAACGAAGCAAAATATATGAATAAGCTGCGAAATAAATAATAATTCCAATTAATTTAAATTTAAAAAATATTACTAAATGATTAAATAAAATCTACCTTCTAAAAAGGAAAAGAAAGTTTTTCGAAATGCAATTTTTGTGCTTTTAGCCTAAATGTTAAACCAAAACCTCAACTCCCTGTTCTACCGCGTTAGGGTAAAGGTTCGAGCTGCAGTGAGAACTATAAATTAATAATTTATATTTTAATAAGTGTCCAAAAATTACATACAATTATAAGAGGCAGATGGAGTACAGTTTTTACTCCACCAGCGCCTAGAGTATTATATAATGGAAGGAACCGCCGTAGGTTGTAGAGTCGCGCGGTAAACAACCCGCGACATCAGGCGGTGTTCGAAAAGTGCGCGCGCAGGCCGGCTGGCCAGCCGCCGGCGTCCCAGGCCAGCGTCGCCCGCTGGCATCCTCTTATCTCATGCCCCCCCTGGAGATTGGGACTTGGGACCGATCCAACGTAGTTGCTATAATGCGGGTTCGGTTCTCGGGTTCGAGGGGATAAGGTCTGCTGATGTTGAGCTGAGTTGGGTGGGGTGGTGTACGGTGGAGGCACGAAAGGTCGTAAGAATCTGCGATTACGGCGAAGAAGGCGTCCGGCGTCGGTCCGGATGAGGTAGCTGCGACCGCGTGGAAGTTGTTCGAGAACCTTAGCAAGGAGGGTCCAATGTTTTGTGCGGTGATCCTGGACAAGGACTATTGCTCCCACTTCCAAATGTGAGAGTGGCTTGGCGTTGCGATTGTATCGCTTTCGGACGGAATGTTCTCTTACATTTTGCTGCAAGAGGTACTGGGCCATCTGGATCTGCTGGGGCGTGCCAGAGATGGTGATGACCCGTTCGTTGCTACCAGGTTGAGACTCATCTATGGTGATCCCCGCACCAGACTCGCGCCGGATCTTCCTGATGCGTTGACCACCTTTCCCAATGATGGCACCGGCGAGATCATTTGGTATAGTGACTTGTGATGAGCCTTTTTTCGGGACGACTACCATAGGATGGCACCAATCGATGGCTTCGCCGACGGGTACCTGTTCGATTATCCCTTTCGCCAACATGGTATCGAGTTGAGTTTTGACGGGGTCTCTCCAGTGAAAGGGAACGTTGTATGCCCGGTAGCGTTTGCAAGGAACGGCATCTTTAACTAGTTCGATAGACATGGGGGGTCCTTGCATGGGTTTTAACACTGTGTCGTCGAACGCTCTAGCATAATGGGTAAGGATAGACTGCTTATCGATCTCATTGGCTCTCACCGGGGTCGGCGGGAACGTTAGAACTTGTCCGTTGGTTATGGCATTGACGATCATTGAATGGGGCCAGTTATCCGGCAGAAGTCCTAAGGCTTTGCATCCGCTCTTGCTCAAGAGAGGGGCGTTCAGGTGCTTGCAGACTCCAACGGTAGTACTGTATGTTTTCCCGTTGAGATGCAGTGCCGCGACGAACGATCCACAAGGACTTAAGCTGATGCCGTTGGCTCCTACGCAAGGGACGTTCTTCGGGTTGAGTGCTGATCGGGTCTGCTCATCCAGTAACAGGAATTCTGATTCTGGGATTAGATCCAGATCTGACCCCGGGTCCGCCAGCCAACGGATTTGGTGTAACTTATGGTTGATATCGGTCGGAATGGTTATGAGTTCGTTGCGTACTCCAGCTGCAACAACTGTGTTTGAGGGTCCTGGTTGGGACTGATTGTTTCTGGTTGCGGTTGGCGGGATATTAGGTTTGGTTGTGGGTTTCCGTTTCAGTTGTCGGCAAACCCTTCCGTAATGCCCGGTGATGCCGCATTTGTTACACTCTATGTCTTTTGCTGGGCACTGGTCACGGCGGTGTCTTGGGTTAGCCCCACATCCGGAGCAGGGGTCGTTAGGATCATAGGGTTTCTGAAAGAAACGGTTGGCCTTAGGTGAGGTTTCAGACGAGCTGGCTTGTTGATGCTTGTAGGTTGATGGTGCACGTCTGGTTGCAATGAAGGCTTCGGGGGAGGTGGTTGGGGAGGGTGAAAGAGTCGCGCCCACGGCGGTAGCACTCTCATGTGCGATGCAAATTGAGAGGACTCGGTCCAGGGAGAGGTCGGAATTGTACTGCTCCGCCAGTACTTTTCGTTGGAGGTCTTTATCAAACAGGCCACATATTAACCTGTCACGGATACGGAGTTGCTGTTGATAACCAGCAAGGGCAAACTTTTCCCACAAGCTCTTTTTGTGCATATTGTAATACACGGGTCGCCGCATGTGCTGCACTTAAAATCCAGCTCATGTGCACACGAGTCATCAAGAGCTTTAAGGGCTGCGAAGTAGCGATCCACCGATTCTCCGGTTTGTTGGTCCCTACGATGAAAATCTTGCCGATCAAGGAGGGGGTTTCGCTTCTTGCGTAGGTAGGCCTCAAGAGCATTCACGGCTTCATCGAGGGTGGTGGTGGTAGAAATATGAAGGCGGCCTGATTGCCAAAGGATGGTCCATTCGGAATGGAGGGCGGCACGCAAAGTCACTTGCTGTGTGGATAGCGGGAAGGTGGCTACTTGTTGGACGTCCACGTAGTCATTCCAACGTTGTTTCCAAACGCGGAAAAGAGACATCGTTAACTCCTCCGGGGAAGCCAGTTTAGGAAGCTGGATGATTTTTGTGGCGTGGTGAGGAGGAGCTCCTAATGGGACTGTCGGTGTCGGATTCCGAGTAGCCATCTGCTGCAACAGTGCGGCTATGGAACTGAGGATGTCGGTGCTGGTCGGCGAGGCAGGGTTCTCTGGAGGGGTTTGGGATGGTCGGCGATTCCTTCTTGAGGGCATCTTGATTACTAATTGTCACTGAGCTGTCACTTAAAAAACGGCTATAATTAACCGAATGTCGACTGCGCCATGTTCTACCGCGTTAGGGTAAAGGTTCGAGCTGCAGTGAGAACTATAAATTAATAATTTATATTTTAATAAGTGTCCAAAAATTACATACAATTATAAGAGGCAGATGGAGTACAGTTTTTACTCCACCAGCGCCTAGAGTATTATATAATGGAAGGAACCGCCGTAGGTTGTAGAGACGCGCGGTAAACAACCCGCGACATCAGGCGGTGTTCGAAAAGTGCGCGCGCAGCCTGCGCGCGCAGGCCGGCTGGCCAGCCGCCGGCGTCCCAGGCCAGCGTCGCCCGCTGGCATCCTCTTATCTCACTCCCTACGTGCGAAATTTCACAATACAGTTTTAATTAACCCAGGTTCCGGGGGCGTATTTATTTGATAATGATCGATTAAAATTATTTTCAAAGAGATTAAATATATAAAAATAATCTTACCTTTTAAAGACACATCAATCGGGTAAAATTACAAAACAACAACGTGTAAAAATATTAACCAATCAAATTCATTTATCGTCGCGACCAGTGCGCCGCCAAGCGGTAAAAGGCTTGAACTAAGGAATTTTGGTTTAACATTTTTTTAAAATAGCACATTAAACCTTTTCGTTTTTTGAATAGCCTATATGTTAAACGAAATCTTCAGCTACCTACATGCGAAATTCCATAATGATTTAGTCAGTAGATTTTGCGTGATGCGATAACAAACATCGATTTCGCATTTCATTTTTATAGATATAAGGATTAATATGAGTTTGCGGAAAACATAAGAAATAATATTAAGGTGATGATATTAAAAATCAATCCTGACCTCTTACACGAGCATTTTAGATAGCGGTGCGCCATTCCGTGAATTCTAGTGCTTTTTTATTCCACTAGATGGAGCTATCTAAAATTATCATGCTAGCGGTCAGAATGTGCCTTATATTTTATATATATATAAATAAATGATTGTGTTAAATAAAAGTGAACGTTAGTATTGATAGTATATAAAAGTTTTCAGAGTAATTTAAAAAGAGAGAGCTAGATATAAATATATATTGTCGCGGGGATAAATAAAGCAAGGGGAAATTTGGGGATAATTAATTTATTATAAAGGGGGATATTTACCTTTTAGTTCTCCAATAAAATTATATATAAGAGGTATTTATAGCGAGAGAGTGGTCAGCCACCGATGCGTTCCCTTTTCTTTATTTGCCGATAAGATTCCGAGAACCCCTCACACATGTGGTCATCCCCCTTAGCGGAGTCCAGAGATAATTGACAGGTCTCCCATGATTCTTCTTGTGACCCGAGTTGCAGAGCTACTTGACAATATATTTACCAGAGAGATGCATGTTTACTATGATTTTATATGAATTGAAAATATTGAGTGAGTGAAGGTAAATGAAAAAGTGAAATCACATCAATGTCTTCTATGTCTGGGATGAATCATCCTAATAAATATTTAAAACGTTTACCAACAGGAATAAACTTCAGAATTGAGATTATATATCGGCATTCAGGGCGTCATAGACTTGTCTAGAGAAAGAAAAAAAACTATAGTATAAATATATCTATAATACAATATAATGCGGCTTATTATATAGAACGATGTTTGACAATTTTACCACAAATGTTTCTTCTGAACGAAAAATCTTAATTTATTTTAAGGAGAAATAACTACTATTTCTATCCTTAGGGATGAAGTATGAAAGGATGAATTGTGAAGCGTAATGATGAACGGCAAAATAAAAGTGTCCAGGGTTGATGATTCCCATCCTCAAAATAAATTACGATAAATTTGCGATAAAAAAAATTGTCAAACAAATTTCTATAAATATATTTATTAATACATAACTTTTGTCATTTTTGAGTAAAAATATTAGTCGTCCAAGTAAAAGTATATTTACAAAAATATTTTAATCTCTAGCTTTCGGTCACAAACAACCTTCTACAGGAGAAAACATGGTATAATATAATTAGTTGTTTTCTTCTGTAAAAGGTCGTTCTTGACCAAAAGCTAGATATTGAAAGGTTTTTTGTAAATATACTTTTTCTTGGACGACTAATATTTTTACTTAATATTGAAACAAGATATTATTTTATTGAATTTAAGTTAAATTTAGTAATATCATATTAATACATCTTTATATTTTTGCATCATGGTTAATGCGCGTATTTTAAAAATTATTTATAATATTATTTTTAATATATTTAAAATTTAAATTATATATTTATTTATTTTTATAACAGATTATTACTAGAAAATATTATGTACTATAAAACATTTGTATTTTGATACACTAAATACCCCACCTGCTTCAAACTTTGATGTGATAAATAAAGAGATATTTTAGGTGCTACCTAAATATATAGTTGTCTTATTATTGACTGGTTTAACCTTGTAGAATGGTTGAGACACGTTCTGGAAAGATGCAAGACGCGTCTGAGGAGAGAATCAAGACTGAAGAATCTGTCAAACCGCAGCCTGGTGAAACAATTGGTCGAGATGCAAGTTCCGACCCAATATTAATTAAATATATATACAGTATTTAATGTAAAATAACTCTCAACGAAATAATTTCCTCTCTAAGCCATCTCCATTATAATGTAATTCACCAGCAATGAGTAAGTTTCTGACGGAATGAAAATAGCTCCAAAATAGGTAATTTAACTTTTTCCAATATCGTTAATAAAAATTACGTTATATTGATAAATGAACTTCTATGAATTAATATATTACGGTATTATATATGTTAGTATTATAATTCGTGTTCAATAATATTAGTCCTTAGAGAGTTTGTGATAATCCCTATGCAGCGTCATATTGCCAAACAACAACAACAAAGATTTAATGGACCATATTTATCTCTAACGCTTAAAATAGAAAATATTAATTTTCTAAAAGTTCTTTTATATAAAATGAGACTCCTTCGCCCACGTTATTTTATTAAAATTTTAAATATAGAATTTGAAGAGTCTTGAAAGAATTCTATTCTCCTTTTATGTGTATTTTTGTGTGTTGTTAAATTTTAATATTCTTTCAGTATAGAATTTAATATGAATAGCACAATATTCCTCCTATTGTTACCACGATAGAAAATATTGCGAGAGCTTTGCTCATCAGTGACTACAGCCTACTCCACGCTAACGAGCGCCAACAGCGCGAAACGCGTTCGAGGATGGCTTTTCTTGATTTATCAAGAATTTGGGTTGGCCAAATATCAGGGAACAGGCTAAATCAATGTTTAGTTGATTTTTCTTCCACTAGATGGCACTCTGCCATCTGAAAGGAGTATGTGCTCCTGGTCAGAATATGCTTTTTTATTTTTAATATCAACTCTCCCTGAGTTCACAGGTATACTTAATTATATATACAACGCGCCTTTTAGAGTTCTAATAATTTATTAGACGCACAGAAAATACTTGTAAAACCGCTGAGAAGTATCCCTACTGATGAACCGAGACTTTTCTATATTTTTCATTGCAGTATGGGCAGTTGGAAAGAGAGAGATTGAGATTGAATATACTTTTATTAATCTTACATATAAAATTATATATATAGTGTCGCGTTCAGCGGGGTAGCGCCCAGGCTCTATTTTGCCCAGACGCCCGAAGTCTCTTATTCTGGTCCCGGGGAGGAAAAAAAACCGTGGAATCTCAAAGGTAGAGAAGAGCGATTCCCAAGAAGTCAAATCCGCGAAGTGTCTAAGGCAGGTATCAACCAAGGCGTAGACCTCTCGAGAGCGGGCCGAGAAACCACACGACTCTAACCAGTCAACATAATAGTTTATTTTTTGTCACGAATATATATACACATAAATATTTACATATGACAAATATGTTTCTTATAATGGATTAAATTTACATATATTTAGAAAAATATAAATCTATAAGAAAATTAACATTCTATTCCCAACATACTCCCACCTTGAGTTTTTTCTACAGAAACTCAACCAATAGTTGGGAAACGACCGTTCATTCCAGTTCTTTAGGATTGGGCTATCTTCGTGGGGTCTTTACTGGCTTCTCCTCGGGAGCCTCCCCGGCGTGGTTCCGACTGTATACTCCTCAAGGTACTCCCCAGATCGGCGGGTATCTCTAAATTGTAGAGCCGTTGAACCGGCCTAATCTGGACGCCCTTGCTGGTTCTCAACTTGGCGACCCTCACAGGTCCATCTCGGCCAGGGTAGACCTCCACAACTCTCGCCAAAGGCCAATTGACTCGCTTAGCATTGTCTTGTCCAATCAACACCAGATCTCCCACCTTGATAGGTCTTGTCTTCGAGCGTCTTCTAGTCTCTTGCCTTAAGAATCCAAAATACTCCGTCCGGAATCTCTTCCGCAGATCTTCTCTTAACCTTTGTCTAAATCGGTATCTCTTCTGAAGACTAGCCCTTTCAATAGAGTCCAGATCTGGAACTCCTATTTCTTTGAGGTCGTGCAAGAACAAGGCAGGGGTTAATGGACGTGAGTTCATCAAAGACTCTGTGTCACAGATAATGGTGTAAAGTTCCTCAAATTCCAAACGAGCTTGACCAAGAATCTTCCTAAGGAGTTGTTTCAGCAAACCAATCAATCTTTCCAGATCTTGTCTCCTACTTATTTTAGTTTTGACCCTCAACAATCCCAAAGAATCGCAGCATAACTTGAAATCCTTCAACCTCTTGTCCTCTGGTCCAGTGAAGGATTCCCGTTGGATAACTCTCACCAGCATCAGTTCCGCCCTTTTAATTTCATTCACAGTAAGATCACCTTTCACTCGCTGACCTATTGTTCCTCTCGCATTTGTTAAAAACCGGTTCATCCAGGCAGTTACTCTCAATATCTTGTAGTAGTTTGAAAAGCGATAGTAGTACTGATCTTTTTCCCTTTCAATACATGTTGATGTTAAAACAATCTTTCTCTTTTCCGAGTTCACAATATCTGGGTCAGGGTATATTTCCCTATGGGGCCAATCTCTTCTTGGTCTTCTCAACCAACTCGGGCCCTCCCACCACTTCGATCTCTCCAGAGAATCGGCTAAGCACCCCCGTGATGGTAAATCCGCTGGATTCAAACATCCTGGTACACGACACCAATCCTCAGTCTCACTGAGAGATCGGATCTCCATAACTCGATTCATTACAAAAGTCGCCCAGTTATCTTCCATTGCAATTTCTGGAACCTCTTGAGAACATTGAGTTTTACATCCTGAAGAATCAGGTACTTATGCCGAGGCATCGTCTTTAGGCTTAGAGGTATCGTCTGAAGGCCCAGAGGTATCGTCTGCAGGCCTACAGCAGTCATAGGACTCTGAACTCTTCCTTAGAGATCTCAAACCACTCAATATAATAGTCCTATGATCTACAGGATTCGCAATCCTTTCCGGTCTAGCACTTTCACCAGACTTTCTGGAGACTTGTCTCCCAAATTAAGACCTTTTCGCTGGAGTAGGCACTTGCCCCTTTGGAGAACTGGCCGGAGTATATAACATTGGAGTTACTGCAGCTCCAGAAACAGTTTCCTTCGATACAAGTTACATTCCATTGCTTGGAAGATATTTGCTAATTGAACCTTTTTCTATTGGCTCTCTCCTCACATAGGTGATCTGGACAGTGCAACCCTGCTTAGAAAGCGTTTCACCTTCTCCAACCATGCATCATCATTCAACCATTTACTTTTCTTCCGGATTTAGAGGCACGGGCACTCAACCAAAATCGTCTACAACGATTTCCCGCTCAAAACCATCAGTTGTCCATCTTTTTTTTTTTTTCCAAAGAAATTTGAGGTAGTCCCAATCATTATCTCTGATGGCGATCATCTGGAAATATCTTTTCAGGTCGGCCACAACTCCGAACTTATTCCTCCGAAGCTTTATCCTTATCTCAGGGATTCTTCTCAGCAGACTGTGTATCCTCTTCATATATCGCTTCAACGAGAATCCGTTTCGTCCTCGATAGGAAGCGCCGTCTTTCGCTGACCGTACAGGCGCAGCCCTGGAGTCACACCCACATACAGGGCGATCAGGCAAATAGTATCCCTTTACTTTAAATTCCGCATCTCCTATCTGTCCTGCTTCCATCAATTTACTCGATGCTGGAATTCTGACAACTCTTTCCTCAATATCATCAATGGACTCAGCCTCACCATCTGCAATATCCACTTGATCCGCGCCTTCAGCTACCGCTTTAGAGTTGCTCACCGATTCACAAGCCTCAATTGCAGTTCCAGAATCCTCCACTTCATTATCCTTGGTTTCAGCTTCAGAATCCTTTACTCCGTCGCCCTTAGGCTCATCTTCAGAGTCTTGTACTCCATCGCCCTTAGGCTCATTTTCAGAGTCTTGTACTCCGTCTTCCTTAGGCTCATTTTCAGAGTCTTGTACTCCGTCTTCCTTAGGCTCATTACCTTGTTCTGCATATGGCCTTTCTGCCATCCTTAAATCGGTACCTTGTTTTACATAGAGCAGCCTCACTTATTCGGTGTTCTTTGAATCCATTCCTTGTTCCACATCCAGCACTTTCTCTTTATCTGCTTCAGAGGCATTCAAAAACCCAGCAGCCGTGGGCAGGGGATTCCTCTCATTTCTTCGATACTTCACGATAGAGCTTTGTGACTGAGGGTGCTCATTTGATGGTTGGCCGGCTGTTATTTCGTCCCGCGTGCCGAACGTGCTTTCTAATGCAATCAATTGTCTCTCCAAAAATTCAATCAAATCTTCAAGAGAAAAAGCTCCTGTGAATTTCCGGTGTAATTCAAGCTTTAAGTCTGATGGCAATAGCTTGAGGAGTAAAGGGCACAATAAGTTACCGTAGCTTTCAACGACAACACCCAATGACTCCAAACTTCTAATCTGCACCAGGATTCTGCCGTACAATTCTCTGAAAGCCCCCACGTCCTTTGTCACTCTAAGTGGTTTCAAGGCCAAGAGGTTGTTCATATGCACGTCGATCAACCTTTCCCTTTTTCCGAAGCGTTTCTTCAACAATTCAACGGCCTTATCGTAATTTTCCTCAGATAGGCAAAATCCTTCCACAGTTTGGGCCGCCGTTCCACCCAAGTAGGCTTTAAGATAGTTAAATTTATCTATCTTGGTCAAGTATTCATTCTTATTGATTGATGAATCGAAGGCATTCCAAAAACTTAACCACTGGCTAATTTCCCCGTAGAATCTTTCCATTGTTAATTTGGGTAACTTAACCATCCCAGTTAGAGTCGGTCGACCGATTTCTCCTGGATATTCCTTCTTCGTGGCAGTTGCAGTTTCCCTCTGCATTCCTTCCGCTACCACCAGACTTCTTTTCTTTAACAAATATTTCCACGCCACGGCCTTTTCCCGGTATTCCTCTACCATCTTTAGATCTTTCTCTAGATCTTTGATGTCAATCAGCTTACCGATTTCTTCGTCTACCCGCCTCAGTTCTTCGTAGACATCCGAAAGCTGCCCCAGCAGTTCCTCGTGGTCACACTCCTTGTGCACGTCATATTCCTCTATTCTTTTCCCGTACTTGGATAAAGACGTGCGGAGTATGGTTCTCTTCTTCTTGAGTCTCTCTAGCGCTTCTTCTCTTTCCATCTTCTGATCCAAAAAGGTTCCAAATATAGGCACGGCTTTCTCCTCGCGTCCCGGCTGGGATGCCAAATGTCGCGTTCAGCGGGGTAGCGCCCAGGCTCTATTTTGCCCAGACGCCCGAAGTCTCTTATTCTGGTCCCGGGGAGGAAAAAAAACCGTGGAATCTCAAAGGTAGAGAAGAGCGATTCCCAAGAAGTCAAATCCGCGAAGTGTCTAAGGCAGGTATCAACCAAGGCGTAGACCTCTCGAGAGCGGGCCGAGAAACCACACGACTCTAACCAGTCAACATAATAGTTTATTTTTTGTCACGAATATATATACACATAAATATTTACATATGACAAATATGTTTCTTATAATGGATTAAATTTACATATATTTAGAAAAATATAAATCTATAAGAAAATTAACATTCTATTCCCAACATATAGGGATAATTTTGGGTTGGCCAAATATCAGGGAACAGGTTAAATCAATGAATAGTTAAATTCTGTTCCACCAGATTGTCTCTGCCTTCTGAAAAGCACGTGTGCTCCTGGTCAGGTTATGCCTTTTTCATTTTTAATATAGAGATAATATATATTAAAAATAAAAACTTAAATATTATTTTCATCGTGCGAATCCCACTGGTGTGATATCACAATCCGTCCTGAAGTCGGACAGACGTAGATCTCTCCGATTATTGCCTTGTCGAGGAATAGCTTCAGAGTAGACCTCTGCTCAGGTGACAGGTAGACAGAGAGAGAGGTTTTCGTTATGTTATGAAAGGAAAATCCGTGTTTAATAGTTTCATTTTGCATATATAGATGGCGCATTATTTAGAGATTAATAAAAGTAACTTTTTTCTTGTGAAATTTCGAGATTTCTCCCTCGAGAAACGACCCGTTTCCACTTGCCTATCAAAGTAAAGTAGAGAAATGTGGACGATTCATATAATCAAATGTTTATCTCTGCACACCACAAATGCGTTTTATTAAATTATAAATAACTATTGACAATTTATTTCCATATTAAAACACTTCCACCGTATATAGAAAAGTTCAATTTGACTAGTTACAAATTAAAGTTGTAGACTTCATCAACTTTTTTTCAAATATAAAAATATTTTATCCTTTACATTTCGGTGACGTATTATCGCCGTGAATAGATATGTATATTCAAATCTTCAAATAAAATTGTATATATTGGATCAAAATATAATTTATTTTACCAATATTTCAGTTAGCTGAACGCCAACCTTTATCAAGGTAGTATAATACCTTGATAAAGGTTGGCGTTCAGCCAACTGAAATATTGGTAAAATAAATAATATTTTGATCCAATATATGCCTTTTTATTTGAAGATATATTTATGGATTGCTCTATTTTCAAAAAGATATGTATATGCTACGAATATATTGAATAATATGTTTATTGTTTAGAATGTTTTATTTGGTAATCTCTATATCTATCTGTTTATAAATATAATTGCCATCTATCGTTGAAATTTGTAACATATAAATTTACTGGCAATGTGTTTCTTTCAAATAATATTATCTCTACTGTTTCTTTTAAATAATATTATCTCTACTGTTTCTTTTATATAATATTATCTCTACTGTTTCTTTTAAATAATATTATCTCTACTGTTACTTTTAAATAATATTATCTCTACTGTTACTTTTAAATAATATTATCTCTACTGTTTCTTTTAAATAATATTATCTCTACTGTTACTTTTAAATAATATTATCTCTACTGTTACTTTTAAATAATATTATCTCTACTGTTTCTTTTAAATAATATTATCTCTACTGTTTCTTTTATATAATACTATCTCTACTGTTTCATTTAAATAATATTATCTCTACTGTTTCTTTTGATTAATATTATCTCTACTGTTACTTTTAAATAATATTATCTCTACTGTTACTTTTAAATAATATTATCTCTACTGTTTCTTTTATATAATACTATCTCTACTGTTTCATTTAAATAATATTATCTCTACTGTTTCTTTTAAATAATATTATCCCTACTGTTTCTTTTAAATAATATTATCTCTACTGTTTCTTTTATATAATACTATCTCTACTGTTTCATTTAAATAATATTATATCTACTGTTTCTTTTAAATAATATTATCTCTACTGTTACTTTTAAATAATATTATCTCTACTGTTACTTTTAAATAATATTATCTCTACTGTTTCTTTTATATAATACTATCTCTACTGTTTCATTTAAATAATATTATCTCTACTGTTTCTTTTAAATAATATTATCCCTACTGTTTCTTTTAAATAATATTATCTCTACTGTTTCTTTTATATAATACTATCTCTACTGTTTCATTTAAATAATATTATCTCTACTGTTTCTTTTAAATAATATTATCCCTACCGTTTCTTTTAAATAATATTATCTCTACCGTTTCTTTTAAATAATATTATCCCTACTGTTTCTTTTAAATACTATTATATCTACTGTTTCTTTTATATAATACTATCTCTACTGTTTCCTTTAAATAATATTATCTCTACTGTTACTTTTAAAAAATATTATCCCTACTGTTTCTTTTAAATAATATTATCTCTACTGTTTCTTTTAAATAATATTATCCCTACTGTTTCTTTTAAAAAATATTATCTTTACTGTTTCTTTTTAAAAATATTATCTCTACTGTTTCTTTTAAATAATATTATCTCTTCTGTTTCTTTTAAATAATATTATCTCTACTGTTACTTTTAAATAATATTATCTCTACTGTTTCTTTTAAATAATATTATCCCTACTGTTTCTTTTAAATAATATTATCTCTACTGTTTCTTTTAAATAATATTATCTCTACTGTTTCTTTTAAATAATATTATCTCTACTGTTTCTTTTATATAATACTATCTCTACTGTTTCATTTAAATAATATTATCTCTACTGTTTCTTTTAAATAATATTATCTCTACTGTTACTTTTAAATAATATTATCTCTACTGTTACTTTTAAATAATATTATCTCTACTGTTACTTTTAAATAATATTATCTCTACTGTTTCTTTTATATAATACTATCTCTACTGTTTCATTTAAATAATATTATCTCTACTGTTTCTTTTAAATAATATTATCCCTACTGTTTCTTTTAAATAATATTATCTCTACTGTTTCTTTTATATAATAGTATCTCTACTGTTTCATTTAAATAATATTATCTCTACTGTTTCTTTTAAATAATATTATCCCTACCGTTTCTTTTAAATAATATTATCTCTACCGTTTCTTTTAAATAATATTATCCCTACTGTTTCTTTTAAATACTATTATATCTACTGTTTCTTTTATATAATACTATCTCTACTGTTTCCTTTAAATAATATTATCTCTACTGTTACTTTTAAAAAATATTATCCCTACTGTTTCTTTTAAATAATATTATCTCTACTGTTTCTTTTTAAATAATATTATCCCTACTGTTTCTTTTAAAAAATATTATCTCTACTGTTTCTTTTTAAAAATATTATCTCTACTGTTTCTTTTAAATAATATTATCTCTTCTGTTTCTTTTAAATAATATTATCTCTACTGTTACTTTTAAATAATATTATCTCTACTGTTTCTTTTAAATAATATTATCCCTACTGTTTCTTTTAAATAATATTATCTCTACTGTTTCTTTTAAATAATATTATCCCTACTGTTTCTTTTAAAAAATATTATCTCTACTGTTTCTTTTTAAAAATATTATCTCTACTGTTTCTTTTAAATAACATTATCTCTTCTGTTTCTTTTAAATAATATCATCTCTACTGTTACTTTTAAATAATATTATCTCTACTGTTTCTTTTAAATAATATTATCTCTACTGTTTCTTTTAAATAATATTATCTCTACTGTTACTTTTAAATAATTTTATCTCT
The DNA here is from genome assembly GCA_030710605.1 of Cordylochernes scorpioides. Taxonomy (NCBI): domain Eukaryota; kingdom Metazoa; phylum Arthropoda; class Arachnida; order Pseudoscorpiones; family Chernetidae; genus Cordylochernes; species Cordylochernes scorpioides. Next base: position 33,482,804 of record CP092871.1, on the reverse strand, counting down.
ACTGTTTCTTTTAAATAATATTATCTCTACTGTTACTTTTAAATAATATTATCTCTACTGTTTCTTTTAAATAATATTATCTCTACTGTTTCTTTTAAATAATATTATCCCTACTGTTTCTTTTAAATAATATTATCTCTACTGTTTCTTTTAAATAATATTATCTCTACTGTTTCTTTTAAATAATATTATCTTTACTGTTTCTTTTAAATAATACTATCCCTACTGTTTCTTTTAAATAATATTATCTCTACTGTTTCTTTTAAATAATATTATCTCTAATGTTTCTTTTAAATAATATTATCTCTACTGTTTCTTTTAAATAATATTATCTCTACTGTTTCTTTTAAATAATATTATCTCTACTGTTTCTTTCAAATAATATTATCCCTACTGTTTCTTTTAAATAATATTATCTCTACTGTTTCTTTTAAATAATATTATCTCTAATGTTTCTTTTAAATAATATTATCCCTACTGTTTCTTTTAAATAATATTATCTCTACTGTTTCTTTTAAATAATATTATCTCTACTGTTTCTTTTAAATAATATTATCCCTACTGTTTCTTTTAAATAATATTATCTCTACTGTTTCTTTTAAATAATATTATCCCTACTGTTTCTTTTAAATAATATTATCCCTACTGTTTCTTTTATATAATACTAGCGAATGTGTACTCGGCTTCGGCCGGGTTTTATCCGAGTGAAAGTTTGCTTAACGAATATTATTGATAATAATATTCCGGAACACACAAAATATTATGATAATAATGCTATTCGTTACATTATATATTTATATAATATATAAAATATATTTTTCGAGCAAACCTATTCACTTTCTCTATTGAATAGATTTTTAATAAGATATATATAAATGAAAATATCTAGAGATATACTACATGATCTTAGCCAAAAGGCCGAGAAACGATATTTTATATGTAGAGATGACCTGGCTACGTGTGCCTTCTGCTCGAGTGAATGTTTCGCGGTAGTATTTTGTTCCTGCCTACTAAAAATTATTATCTGACTCCGCCCGTTGACTGCTTTAGTGAATATTCCCCTAAAGAATTTTGTTTATGTCAATCAAGCATGATACAGCAATATTGTCATTATCATTTCTGACTAAAAAAAATGTTGTTGCTCAGTACTATAATTTTTCTTGGTTAAAGTGCGACAAAAAAACTCTTCCAGATTTAACTTTGTCCTTTTAAAATTTCAGTTAGATTAGTTACATATTGAGGGCGTGCATAGCCGACAAACATATATATATGTTCCCGGCTTCGCCTGATTTTTACCCGAGTAAAAGTTTGCCTAACAAACATTTGTTAAAACGATTCTAGCAAACATCCAATCCCTACTGAATCTATACTTGTCATACTCTCGATAATTTGAAAATTTTCCCGGTCCCCTGAAAAAATACTCGATAAGTTGAAAAAAAAATCAGTATCAATTGGTCCACTCGGTTTTTTGAAGTTGAAGGAATAGTATCTTGCCACAAACGAAGATTTGTAAATAACTGTATTTAGTGAATGTACCCGGCTTCGCCCCGGTTTTTATCCGAGTAAAAGTTTGCCTAACGAACATTTGTTAAAACGATTCTAGAAAACATCCAATCCACCTATGTATTGATTTATAAACTATATAAATATAATAATTGTTATACGCGTTTAAATATAATTTTGAAACACATAATTTTTTGAAAACATTTATTATATTTTAATTAAGATATTGTCTCTTTTGTGAATTTGATAATTAATTATTTCTTTTTTCTCAATGAATTATATATATTAATTTAAAAATTAATTTTTGTTTTCATCATCGCATGCAATGTAAGTTTTTTTATATAAACAAACGATAATAAACAACAGCAACAATGTAATTTGCATCTTCACTATTATAAAACAACAAATTAAATTAACAATGTAAAAATATATTTTAACATTATATTTTAACATTTAACACAAAAACGTTACAATATTTTCTTCAAATATATATTAATATTGAAATTCCAAGTTTTTCTTTTACGTCATTGGAATATTATAGCACTAAATTATAAAATTAAATTTATTATACTTGGAACACATTTTAAGCATTGTTACAATTTATAAATATAATTTCACCAGATGCCGCTAGAGGCGCTGCTTGCGAGTGAAAGTAGAAAATTTGCAAATAAAATTGTAAAAGATATTTATTTCAAACCAAATTCAAACCAGAAACCTTCCCAGTAGTATAGTAAATAACTTCCTAAATTTTCACGGCGATTGGATAATCTTACCTTTTAAAAACATCCACCATGAGAACAAACTAACATTAATCTTGTAAACAAACCACGTGTTAATTATTAACTAATCAAATTTATTTATCCTCGCGACCAGTGCTGCGCCCAAGCGGTAAAAGGCTGGAACTAACGCTTTTTTTGTTTTATATTATTTAAAAAAAGCACATCAACCTTTTTAGTTTTTTGAATAGCCTATATGTTAAACGAAATCTTCAGCTACCTACATGCGAAATTTCATAATGTTTTATTCTGTAGATTTTGCGCAACGCGATAACAAACATCGATTTTCGATTTCATTTTTATAGATATAAGGAAGGATTATCTCTACTGTTTCTTTTGAATAATATTATCTCTACTGTTTTTTTTTATATAATACTAGCGGATGTACCCGGCTTCGCCCGGGTTTTACCCGAGTAAAGGTTTGTCTAACGAACATTTGTTAAAACAATTCTCTATAAACTTATAATAAAAAAAGATATATTTTGATAATTTGAAACTCGTAAATTTGAATCTCTCGATAAAGTGAACATATTGTCCCCGGTCCCTAGAAAAATACTCGATAAGTTGAAAAAAAATCAATATTAATTGGTTCCCTCGGTAATTGGAAGTTGAAGGAATAGTATCTTTGCTTTGGAATTGTATCATTATTCTTGTCTCAAATAAAATGCCGTGTCATCCTGAATTTTATCTTTCCTAATTTTCTACATTACAAAATCATCATTTTATCTATTCTCCCAATATATATGTTGTAGATAAATGAAAAAAACTAACTTTGACTTGTGCGCAATTAATAGGTGGAAAATCTTACTTTTGATAAATAATCTTTAAGATAATAAACTTTGTGATAATAAAACTTTTAGATTAAAAAAAACTTGTTAACATCGTCGCAATGGGGGCGCTGCTTTCGAGTTAAATCTACAAACCTGCAAATAACTCTAAGGATATTCAAGGTATCCAAGAAATTATTTTTCAAAAACCTTCCCGGGGATATACCTAATAATATCCCAAATTTTTACGGCGATTGGATGTATGGTTTTTGAATCTATAGAGTACACACAGACAGACATTCATTTATATATATATATAGATTATCTCTACTGATTCTTTTAAATAATATTATAACTACTGTTTCTTTTATATAATGTTATCTCTACTGTTTCTTTTAAATTATATTATAGTAGAGATAATATTTTTTTTAAAGAAACACATTTCAAGTAAATTTATATGTTACAAATTCTATCTATATGTGTTAAGTAATATACATGCTTGGGGGGGTTGTCTGGTGATATACCTAATGAATTAGAATGCTACAGGAAATATGTGCAAGAACTAGTTCTTAATCCTGTACCAACGAATTTATTTGAACAAAGCATATAGTGCTATCTATCTGTAAGAAATTGTTATTCCTTATTGACCATAATATTGGTTGTAGCGGTCTTGTAGATTGGATTGGCCTAACTGAGGGTTCGCCACTGATGAGTCATGCCTTCCCAATGTATCTTTCTATTCCGTTTAAGGGTTGTATAAATGTGTTTATGGAAAATATGAAAAAAATTATCAAAGCTAATGATGAAGTTAAATATATATATATATATATATATTCGCAGATATATATTATTTTATTATCCCTAGTACACGTGATACAGGCTATGATGACCATGGTGGGTAGTTAGTGACTACTTTTACTGTAAGTGCTCCACATGTCTACACATGTGAAAAGCAGTCCGACTTTGCACTTACAAATGTCCAGAGCCCCGTTTGGGTACTCGAACTCGTTGGTGGGGTTGGACTTTTGCAAGAATCGGGGTCCATTGGAGCATTTTTCTAAATAGAAAAAAGTTTCCAATTCGAGGATCGATCCCAGATTTTAGCGGTCGAAAATCAACGGTTTAGACCACTCTTCCCTCGACCCCCTAGATGTTTGTCTATTCGTTTTGATTTCAATATTTCATTTTTAATTCAGTTATTACCTTTTAACCAAATATGTCTGTAAGAGTCGAGTAAATCCATCAATGGTTGCAAATGTCGAGGGCCATCTAATAAATAGGTTTCCCTATTTTTTAACAAATAAACAACATTATTTACAATTATGCAGTTATTTTATCTTCATTATACAACCCATAGACTACTTCTCTACATAATCATCATTTCTGTCAAAACATTTTTGGTACCGTTGTAGCAATATTTTGATACCACCGTTGTACCAAGCCGTGTCCTGTCTTCGTAGCCAGTGGTTCGCCTCCGCCTGCACTTCGTCATCATTCGCAAAGTGCTTGCCTCCAAGGTGCAACTTGAGAGCTGGAAAAAGATGGAAGTCGCTTGAGGCAAGTTCTGGAGAATAAGGTGGATGTTTGAAAATTTCCCATTTGAAGTTTTCCAGCAACGTTTGGGTCGTTCGAGCTGCGCGAGGGCGAGCATTGTCATGGACGAGTAACACTTTCCGAGACAAAAGTCCAGGACGTTTCCGTTTTATTGCAGCTCTGAGTTTATTTAGGACTTTGCAGTACCTCGCAGCGTTAACCGTAGTGTTTGGGGGCAGGTATTCAACCAATAAAACACCCTTACAGTCCCAAAAGACGATAGCCATAACTTTGCCTGCAGAGATTGTGACCTTCGCCTTTTTTGGTGCACTTTCCTCAGGCTTCTTCCACACCATGCTTTGTCGTTTTGTTTCTGGAGTTGAATGATGCACCCAGCTTTCATCTCCAGTGACAATACGGGAAAAACAGTTGATCTCCATCTCTTCGATGCATTTCCAGGAAATCTCGGGCTGCCTCCATCCGTTGGTGCTAGTGATTTTCCGACAGCAAACGCGGGACCCATCTTGCGCAGACTTTGCGAAAATCAAAACATCTGACATGATTGTACCAATCGAAGAGCGTCCAATTTCGATTCCAGGAGGCAGTCGAATCATTATTTCGTCAATGGTGACGCGGCGATCTGCTTCCACCACATTCCGAACAGCAGCAACGGCTGCATTGTCCGTAGCAGAAACAGGCCTGCCGCTTCGCTCATTATCATGCACGTTTTGCCGTCCTTTCAAGAACCATGAACGCCATCGGCGAACCATTTGAATGCTCATACATCCTTCACCATACACAGACACTAAATTGACCGCTGTTTCATTTTGAAAAAAAACGAATTACAAAACCGAGTTCGCAAGTGGACACGTTCACCAGTGGTAGCTCCATGGAAACTAAACACTACGGACTTGCGCGTACAAGTAGCGTGATTTTGAAGGTTATGCGCTTCCAACGCATCCTTGTGGCCATTTCTTACACTACTAACTAATTTTTACAGCGTTTCGTTCGCAGAAAAAAAATTGGGAAACTTATTCATTGGATGGTCCTCGTATATCAACGAAAAAAATATTATTCCTCGATCTAATAAGATGTGTCAAAACCTTCAACGCTTGAATTTTTCTAGAGAGAGCTCTAGAAATCAGAAAATCGGGGCAACGGATGATCCTAGCTGTTTCTGTGGAAAAGAAAACCAAGACTCAATACATTTATTAATAGAATGTCCGATATATTTCACAGCTACAGAAGTAATCATTTTTATCCCATCGAAGAAATTTGCGAATTTGTATATAACAAATACACTTATGTAAAATTCAATAATTTTTGTAGGTTCATTTTGGATTTTCTCTTCTGTTTGAGAGAACCATCGTTTCAGTTTTAATTGTGTTTTTAGTCGGTTATTGAGTTGTATATAATGAATTGTATATAGGTTGCTAAAATAATCCACTTTAGATTTTCTCTTCTGTTTTAGAATACTATCGTTTAAGTTTCAATTATGTTTTTAGTCCGGTTATTAAATTGTATAAAATGAATTGTATATAATCTACTAAAATGTATTTAGGCGCAAGTATCCCGAGCTGGGATATCGCGTCCGATATGTCAAATAAAAAAAAAATCAGACTAAAATCTCGGAAAATTAATGTGTAGATGCTGAAATGTGTGAAAAGACCATGAACTCTAAACTTAAATCGTTTAAAGATATATATTTCGGATTCTGATATTTTTTATCGCTTTTCTCACATATACGAGTATGATTAGTTAATTTCCAACAATATACATAATGTTTAAATAGGCGAGATTATATTAGAAAAGTCGCTAATATTGGTTGAAGCGACAATTTCTCAAGAAATAATATCTTTTTAAAATATTAGAAAAACAATCCCTCGTATTAATAATGAGTAAAAGATAACAGGCCTTCAGGCACGAACGTCCTTCTACAGAAGAAAACAATCCTTGAAAATATACTTTTCCCTGGAGGTGTAACTTCAAGTGTCGTTTTACAATCACAGGCCGCAGTGTATTATATTGTATTATAAGTTACTTTATGTATCATTTACGAACGGAAAAATACGTCCAGGGTAGCCAAGTGGACATGGCATTTGCCCGGTAAGCGGAACATTGTGGGTTCGATTCCCATCCCTGGACACTTTTATTTTTCCGTTCGTCATTACTCTTCATAATTCATCCTTTCATACCTCATCCAAAAAGGTTAAAAATGGTCGATATTTTACCTTGAAATAAAATTTTAATTTGTCGTTTAAAAGAAACTCATGCGGTGTAACTTCAAGTGTCGTTTTAATAATCTCTTTACCAAATGAAATGACTTACAATCTCTATTGGTATTAATGATGATAAAATATGTAGATTACTTTTAATACTTCCATATATCGTGTTATTTTCTTTATTGGTATAATGGTAAAGTTTTAAACCTAAGTTCTTTATTTAAGCCAATCGTTCTGCTTCTACATATGTAGAATATCGTTAAACATTTTATAAATTGTACGAAATTTGTGATACCATTGGCCAAATGAATGTTAATGTTATATTTCTTGTTGTTTCTACCAATCAGAGATATATTTCTATAGTTCTGTTTATTTATTTCGTATTTATACTTTTACGCGATTATTCGCATCGTCTTTAAAATATTGGATATAAATTATATAGGGTTACATAGTGTTATTTGTCTTATTGTATTAATGAGGCGATATTTCGAAATAGTAAACAAGATATCACACATAACAAATTACAATCAATGGTTATATTTCTGTAGGCAATGCGGTTATTAGAAAAAAAATAAAACCAGTTATTAGTCTTTTTTGTTTGAAGGGTATAAAATTCGCGGTATACCCAAGTCTTAGCTAAGCAATATACTAACGAAAAATAGATTTTGAAAAGTGTCGAGATAAAAAAGAAGGGATTGATAAAAATATATGAGGATCTTTTTAATACACAATTACTGTATTCCATAACGAATTCGAACAATAGAAGAAAATCTGTCAAAAACAATAGTATTAGTCTGAAGATTAAACTGCGAAACTGTTATAATCCTTCCCTATTTCTATTTTTAAATCATTGTTGTTTGTAGAATTATTTCTGTAGTTGTATTGCTATTTTTTACTAGTAATTAAAATATCAAAGTAGGTAGTACATTGTTAATTTCCTCATCAAGAGTGAAAACTATTTCTTTGTATAGGCTTTTTAATTTGGTTAAATTATTATCCATCATTTCTGTTAGGCATAATTATTAAAATCGATAAAATACACATGACATTCATTAAATTCGGTAAAATTATCAAAATCGGTTAAACACACCTGACATTGAATAAATTCGGTAAAATCGTCAAATCTTTTAAATACATTTGAAATTGTCAAAATTCGTAAAATGATCAAAATTGGTTAAAATACCTGACATAAATTGGGTAAATGTTTGAAATCAGTTTGAAAAGTCCGATATATGTTAACTTTGATAAAAGTGGCTATTATAGGTAGAAATTCTTCACCTATTTCTATACAAAAGGTAAAATGCCAAAGAGATAATAAGCCTGTAAATTTCATTTTTTAAAAATCAAGTATTAGATAGAAATTCAAGAAAATCTTAACCAGCTTAAACTATATTAGTTTCTCCATGTTTATTAATGGCTCATATTAATAATAAATTAAAATTTAATGGAAAAAGTCTTTCATTTCTTTTAATTTGGCAACATTTTCTAAAGAATGCAATTTTGGGATTAAAATATTCTGTTTTTAGAAGTCTTTGTTGATATTCCTGACTTAATAGGACGATATTAAAACTATTTTTAGATAATAATAAGATTAGGGCTTGCCTTTGTCTTAAACGGGGCTTATAAGATTCCAGGAGTATTACGTAAGTAAAATGAAGCGTAGTATAGGTTCAAAATTAGATTTTCCTTACTATTCTTTCCCCAAACATAGCTTAATGCTTAGTGAAGGGTTACAAATATCAATAAAGTTGAAACATTTTTATAAATCTTATTATATTCAGAATTTTTCATATAAATTATTTCTCTATTTATGTGTATCATGCACAAATTCAACGTGAAAAATGTGAGATAAAAATTATATAGAATGCTTTCTAGATTTATATTGGAATTATTCAGTTCTCTTTTTCTCTTATTATATAGAACTAATTTCTACAAATTGATTCAAATATTTAGTGAAAGATGAACCTTGTGAAGATGAACAAGTTCAGGGTTAAAAAAATAATCCTAAATTCACATTATCTAAACTTCTCACATACTACGATCTCCCCGAAATTAGAGAAATACATATCACCCTTACACCCTTAACACACATGCATATGGAAGCATCACACACACTCACCATCAAAACGCATAAATATAACACACATACACACAAAAATACTACTCACAAATATACATACCAAAATAACACATACTACACAACTAAATTACAAAGAACACAATAACAAACCACACATACACACAACATATTAGTAGGTTTAAAAAAAGCTCTTATTTATAGAACCTTTACGCTCATTAATGATACAGCTAAAAAAATAGAAATTAACAACATTAAAAAAGAACTAATAATGAAAATTTTGCATCAAATTGATAGATTGAATAATAGAAGACATGAAACAAAAATATGAGAATAATACTTTAATTTAAAATCTAAAGTGCAAAAACAAAGAAGCTAAATTTATCACATTACCATTTTTAAACCAAAAGTTTGCAAGAGAGAGAGAGAGAGAGAAATTTTACTAATATATTCAAAAAGTAGGGGAAAAAATTGCATGGAAACCATGTGCACAAAACACATCATACATGCCCATCATACATTACACATGCACATAGTACATCACAAATACGCATAATACACCATCCCTTCACACAGCACACCACTAATAAACACGCCACACCACACATAAACACACACATACAGTCAACTGAAATATTGGTAAAATAAATTATATGTTGATCCAATATATGTCTTTTTAATTAAATATTTATTTATGAATTGCTCTATTTTCAAAATATATATGTGTTTTTAAAATATAAACATTTTCCAACCAATTTCTAAATCTAATTTCGAGATCGAAAATCAGAATTTAATAAGCTGGAAAATTCAAAATGAGATCATTTTCAAATAGTATTTTATCCAGACAAAAACAACCAGATCTATACAACATATATTGTATGAATATATAATATGATATTAATAATAAATAAGTTTATATTTCATATATAAATCCGTTATATATATAAACCAGCGAAATTGAAAGCTGTACCTGAATTATTCAATATGAGTTTTATAATGGTAATAAGTATTTCTCTCTTTGTTTATTTTCTGGGGGTCTTCTATTTACAAATAATTATCTTGAAAATTAGTCTTTAAATGATTTGCGCCAAATAAATTTAGATCATTTTAGGTTCCACTGTAATGTAAAATTGGAGATTTGAACATCTTTATTTCAATATTAACTAATTAAATAGTTCATTTATTTTGCTATTGGCCCTTAAATTATATTTATCCATTTTGAATATTTACTTCAAATAGAAATTTTATGGTAATATTTTATTAGCGAAATGTCTTACCAGCGCGAATATAAAAGCGAGAACACACTTTTCAACGATAAATAAATAATTCTCAAAATTAATGATAATTCGGCCAGTAAATATTTTTATTACCTCGACCTATCGACATTTTTTTTTCTCTTCGGGAGCAAACAAAAATTAAAACCTGATGTCCTGACGAGAACAAAAGATTTTTGTCGAAACGTCGAGATTATAGAATCGAACATGCGAACTTATATTAAATCAATCTTTCGTTTTTCCTTGAAACATCTGAGCAAAAGAAACACTGAACGGTGATTAGTTAATGAAATCAAGGATGAGAGATGATTGAGGTCACCTGACAGTGAAAATGCAATCAGCGCGCGAATAAAACTGACAAAAAAGGCTTTTTCACTGAACCGAGGCGGTTAGATTGCGGCGACGGTTAATGTATGGCGTCTAGTTTTGACGGGATACTACACACAAATTACAATGGATAAATATAATTTAAGGGCCAATAGCACAATAAATGAACTATTTAATTAGTTAATATTGAAATAAATATGTTCAAATTCATTTTAATAATACAGTAGTAGCTAAAATGATATAAATATATTTGACGCAAATCATTTAAAGACTAATTTTCAAGAGAATTATTTGGAAATAGAAGACCTCCAGAAAATAAACAAAGAGAGAGAAATCCTTATTTTTATTTAAATTAAACAGTGTCAAGAAACAAAGATACTAGTGGTATGATGGAAAGAATAATATTTGAACAAATAAAGAGAAGAGTCTAAGATAGAGACGCATGGTGCTAATGGAGATCAAGACTTGTCTTAGAGAAGAGAAACAGCACAAGTATAAGATCAACAGGCTTAAATAAAAACACATCTAATTGGGATTAAATGGATGGTAAGAAGGGTTTAAGTGCAACACGATTCAATCAAAACTTTATTGCTACTGCCTATCCAAGTAGCTGAATTAGGCAACAACTTGTGATAAAGTCATTTATGGGTTATTGATTAACTAATTGATCCAAGGACAAATGGTTAATAAAACCTACTTTATAGCAGCTAGAGAATGGAGACATTCCAGTGACGCCCGATAATTTCATTAAGATCTCACTTTCCTTTTAATGAGATATCGTAAAATATGGTGAACTGTTGATAGCGGCGTAAAAAAGGCTTTCAAGGAAGAAAGTAAAAAATTATTCGAAAGTTTTTTTTTTAAATAAAGAATAATCTCTCTGAGTGTATTTTCCCAATGAATCGTAATTTGATAATACATTTGAGTATAAAATTTGTCAACGTCTATAGATCTAATTTATAACTTTTAATATTAAAAATCGACGTTTGAGGCCAAAAACTTAATGTGTACAATGTGTGACAAGGAAATTACTGAAGAACTCCCCCATTACCTGCTTAATTGTACAGCCCTTGATGTTGAGAGCAAGGCCCTATATCAACAAATTAAATGTACCAACACTTAACTCTACGTATTGCTTTCAAAAATATCAGCAAATAAATCTAATGCAATAGCTTATTATAAATTTTTTAGATCATAATTTTGTAAGGACCAGTCAACAAGTGAATGACTTTGAGATGAAGAGTAAAGCCAGTTCAATTTCTATTTCACTACCTATGTAAATAACACAAGATGATTATTACCTTACCCAATTGGAAGAATCTGTATGGGCCAAGTCCATAATAAATGCTTTTGTGTGTGAATATTAAAAATAAAGATGGCATATCCTACCAGGAACACATGTGTTTTTTCAATATATTCTAATAAAGCTTTAAATAATTGACTGTTTGGTAAAGAGTTTATTTTATTATTATTATTTTGATATTTTCTATATATTTTAGATGAACAACTATTGCTCGAATATTTTAATTTATTTACATACTTATTATTCGAAATTTTACGAAAATATTCATTTTATATAAAACCTATATAGTCGAGAGAGAGAAAGAGAGTTATAAAATATTATAATAAAAATAAATAAATACACTTTATAAATAGTATAACTTATCTGATATTTTACGAATCTTCTTGTTGAAGATATATTTAAAAAATTACATTTATTAAATACATTAAAAAATGTATCCATTATATGCACCGAAGCTATTTACTTTCTTCATCACCTTTGCTTATAATGAATAATGTTATAATCTCGATGACATATAGGATTTAGGAAAGGCAAGTAAGTGACACAAGATGATGACTCTATTCTAGTCGCTATTTAGTCGCTTATATACACGTGTGATCTTTTTCTTTCTTATCTCCACTTAATCATATTAGGGTGCCAAGCTTGTAATGCTTGAGACCTTTGATGGCGTCTGTTGACAACCATCATGACTGGGTGAAATAGAATGCCACTGCCTTTGTCATTAAGACTGGTAGCATAACTCAGTGGCAGGCCGACTTAGCTCTAAAATAAATGGCCGCCTCTGACATGAGGAACAGACGCCATGTGCAGCCGCTCTTAATATGGAGTACAAACGCTGCTCATCCTGTATCCCTGGAATAAGAGCCCTTACAGGGTACTATCAGCCGGGTAGCTGAGCCCAGGTTTTTAGATAGCTTGTTACTGCTCCTCCTCCTCCTTTTTCATCCGGGCTTGAGACCGGCAAAGGCGGAGTTACACGTGTGATGATGATAAATAACTGAATAACAAGTCAATGACAACAATACGCTGTTATCAATACACAATAAATTGATTCAGAGGAATAGAGAAATCCAGAACACCAGATTCAGCCAATTCAATGTTGCGGCATATTATTTTCAGTTCCATCAATGCGTTCTATACAGAGATAATGAGAAACCTCAACGCTGTATTTGATTTAAACATTTCAAATTCATTTATTTAATGAGAGAGATGATATTTAAAAACTGAATATTAATCGCCCACCTTTATAATATTTTTCTAATTATTTTACCTATCAACACATAGAGATGTAAAGAAATCCTATTCAAACTATCACCAAATAATTATAATAGGAGAGAATTCTACCCTATTATTACAACTAGTGAGGGGGTGTGTATACACAAATATTATTAATTAGTTAGATAATTAGCAATAAGTATGCTGAGAACAATTAGAGGACTACCCAAATGGTGTGAGAATAATTAAAACTTTATTATTAGCAATGGGGTGGAGATATTTCTATAGAGTAGGTCTCTCTCCACAACTTAATGAAATACACACCAGCGAGGTAATTATAGATTATCCTTTCATTCAATGCTCTGTCGTTTACCCTCCTTCAGTCACATATGCTCCATTTTTATAGGTTGGTATGTCGAATTTATGATTATTATCACTAAATTAAGTATATCAGATATCAATACATAAAGCAATAACGCGTCATCTATATATAGCAAATAAAAACATTAAGACACGAATGTTTCTTTAATACATAAATCAAATTTCTACCGTCCTTTAAGCGATGAAAATATATGGGAGGGGTGAATCCATCAGACCGCTTCTTCAGGGTTCTAATACTGTAATGAATCATTATTTTTTTTGTCATTCAGTAAGGACTGTAGAAATTTGATATGAAATAAACATTTGCGTTCTATGTTTTTATTTGCTATATATTAGATATATTTGTAGTATTAATGCAATGTCGCATGCAATGACTGTGCTCAGAGAAATATTCTCAAAACGAATAATAACCGTTATAGAGTTTAAACCCAGTGGAATATGTGAATTATCACAAAAATAGATTAAACAAAGTATTATTATTTTCGTATTTATTTCTATATTATATAATTTATCTCTGAAAACTTTAGACCCTTCTATTTCATTATTATAAATTCTTAATATCCCACACACACAGATTATGAAATTAAAACTGACCAAGTTTTTTTACAAATATTTTATATTTTTTCGAATTGAAATTTATTTGTTCCCATTATAAAAAAATAGGTTGATTTTGTTAATAAAATGTTTAATTCTTCCAAATATAAAAAACACCTTGTTAAAGGATTGAAAAGAAAAGGTAAGAATTTCATGAAATATGAGTAGATACCATTTGGGCGGAAGGCTGGCTTTTCTGTCTGTTTTAATCGCAATGCTGGGGTGTTAGCTAATATACAGGTTGGGTTTCGTTTCAGATTTTCTAAAACGGTGTTTTGGCTCATATTTTATCATTACTAGTAAAGTGTTTTACTATGGTGATGCACAGTGCCATCCTTCTGATGTAATTAAAAGGATGGAGGCCTCTTTTGGTATATATAAAATATTATCCTATTTAAAATGTTATTTCATTTTAAAATTATAAATTATAGAAAAATTACTCTGTTAAATCGACCGCCAGAGGTCGTGCTTTCCCTTTATATAACCCAGTGTTGTTGTTTCCCTTTGGCCGGCTCAAACCTTTTGTAAATTATGTAAATACCTTTTTTTTGTTTTTTTATTCTATTCGTCTTAAAACAGGTAGCACTTTTTCAAATTGTGTATTTATGTTCCATAAGTATAATTAAAGCTATTTCTGATCTTATTGTTTTTATTATTTTAACCACAACTGCAAAACAATATCATATTGTGATACTCATATATCCAAAAATTGATTAGAAAATAATAATTCTATATCTAAAAAGATTTAAAAAAAACAGCAGAAAATATTTTTTTAATAATAAATATATATTTATTTATATGTTTTGAGAATAGTTCAATCCATGAATATATCTTTAATTAAAAATAGAGAACAATTGATCCAATATATGCCTTTTTTTATTAAATATTTATATGTGTGATTATATATACAGTACTCCATATATGTCATGTGTGTTTATTAATGATTCCTTTATCCAAAGCACTGTTGTAGCCATACTCAATTTATATCTCCCTATCTAAGAATCATTATATTAAATATTTCGTCCATATTTTACTTTTCTCAATAGTGTTTGATACAGAAGTGGCTTTATACAAAAGTGTCTTTTTTCTTCTATACCGTTGCTAAATATACTTAACTCTGAAAATTCGAAACTATCTTAGACGTGTATGATTCTTTAAAAATTAAACAATTTCTACTTCCCTCAATGCAATGGAGTAAGGGCAGTAGAATTGTTTATTTTTAAATAATCATACACGTCTATAATATTATGAAAAAGGCATCTCCTTATCGTGGAACTGAAAGTTGCTGATGGCTTGCGCCATCTATCGGAATATATATCAACTATTCTCGTAGATTTTTAATTATTCCAGAGTTGGCCAAATAGCCATTCTAAAATAATCAATAATGGGTATTTGGCCATCTCTGAAATAGTTAAAAATCAAAGAGAATAGTTGATATTTATTCCGATAGATGGTGCAAGCGATCAGCAATTTTCAGTTCCACGATAAGGAGATGCCTTTTTCATAATTTATGCACCTTATTCCAGTACAATATCACATTTGTACTATTTTCTTCACACGTCTATAATAGTTTCGAATTTTCATAACAGATGTCGTGTTAATACATCATAATACTTAGCTCTTTCGCCCTTTAGGGAAATTTTTATTCTCCTATATATAAAAATTGATTTAAGGAAATATTGTGTGTCTATATAGTCACCAAAAATTGAATTCAGTATTATGTACGTTGATAATACCAACATAGAATCAATGAGAGTCATGGGCAAGCAACACCACACGGTCAGAGCTAGGCTGAAGCTTGACATTGGCGTGAACGACTACCATCATCCATCACCCGACACTAAAACATATTTTGGAAAGAAAAAACCTAACTCACAAAAGACAATTCCTTTTGGGAACGCTCTCTTTGTATCTTTGCATCTTTCTCTCTCTCTCTCTCTCTTACACAAACGCTCACTTTTGTTAGTTATTAAGTTAACCAATTGTAAGAATAGTTACTATTTAACACTGTACTTACTCTGCCGGACTGTTACTTTATACTGTAGAAATAACTATATACTCCTGACTGTCTTTCTAAATATAGTTAACTCACGGTCAATGCTGATAAGTCTGCGATTCTGAAATATAATTTGTATACATATATAAATGTATATTATATAATCTAAAAACTCAAATATTTAATATTAAATATAAATATATATATTATATAATCTAAAATGCAAATATTTTATTTTTTTAAAAACATATATTTTATTTTCATTCATTGACTGTTCTACATTTTTTGACCATAGTTTTAGAACATAACACTTTGAATAATTATTGTAAATATGTATAGTTAAGCTACCTATTTTTTAAAATCACGAATATAGAATTCATTTTATAAATTCTATATTGCTGTGATAAATAATTTCATGTGTAATTTACTTCAAGTAATTCAAAATAAAAACTACTTGATGGGTAAATAACTATATTTTCCTTTTTCACGACTGCACTTTCAATTCCCTATCTTTTTCAACAACAAAACAAAACAATTCATAACATATATATTTTATTTCTATTCATTGATGATTATAATTTTTTTATCATCGTTTTTAGAATGACTTTCAGTTTTGTTGTTCGTTTTTTACTTATCCTTTTATTAGTCTAAATTAGACAAGATATTGGAGGTCGTGCTCATAAAGAAGTTCAAGAACTCTTCTTGGTTCTCTGTACGGGGATCCTTTCTCCTTTCCTATACAGTTCTGTGTTGTAAATATACGTAGTTAACATATCTATCATTTTTAATCACTAATATAGGATTAACTTTATAAATTCTATATAATGTTAAAATAACTAATGTGTAATATTTTCTTTAAGTAATTCAAAATAAAAGCTACTTGATGATAAATAATTATCTTCTTTTTTTATCACGACTGCACCTTTAACCCTTTATCTTATCGATCCTTTGTCTTATCAACCCTTCATTTAACAACAAACAAATTATTCATAACACATATATATATATAATATTCATGAATATATTTGAATAGGTGAAGAAGTGAAAAAGGGGAAAAAAAGTTAGACCAAAATGCTTATTTTCATTACTGAGGCGAATTTCACAAATGTTCCGAATGATTTCTAAAAATCTTTAACTGAAAGATTCAATTACATAACAAAGCTATAATTCGGCTTTTAGGGTTTCATACACCTGTCAAAAAAAATGGAATAACCCGCTCGCATGAAACATACTTTTCAATAAAAAAGAAGGTGAAAAAACAAGTTTTTTTCATATTTTCTTTGATAATATATATATATTAATTATTTTTGTATTATTTATTATTTTTTTGTTTGTTTTTATTTTTTGTTTGTGTTTGTTAATAAAAATATACTATATACTAGTAAAAAATGAAGAAAACCTTTATATAAATGAAGTTAAATGGAAATGAAAATATATTTTATATATTATATAATATTTTGATAGAAATATTTGTTAAGATAAAATGTATGACCTCGCAATTTAGCTATCACGTTGTCAATAACAACAATTTAAGATTTATATT
Organism: Cordylochernes scorpioides; assembly: GCA_030710605.1. NCBI lineage: Eukaryota > Metazoa > Arthropoda > Arachnida > Pseudoscorpiones > Chernetidae > Cordylochernes > Cordylochernes scorpioides. The sequence goes on along the minus strand of CP092871.1, from coordinate 33,465,293 downwards.
GCTCTTTATAGAAATAAACATGCAAAAATCTCACCTCCTTGTGATATGAAATATATACTCCAATTGAATAGTTAAACCTTTATATAGCGGCCTATCTTGGGGCTCACCAAAATAGGGTGCTATAGAGAGGAGGTGCTATAGACTGGTCACTTTTAATGTAAATCGCATCGCTCTGCGTATTAAAAATCGGGCGCTATAGAGAGGAAGGCGCTATTTAGAAGTGTCATAATAGCCATTTTGTGTGTGTTTACAATAAATAAATAATCAAAAATATATATTTGAAACAAAATTGACATTTCCTGACCACTTTAACATGAACAATATATGCCTTTTATTATCTAATGAATTAAGTATGGGTTGCTCTATTTTCAAAATGAACATTTTATAATATCAAAACCTGTTCATTTTACTATTTATTTCTTATTTTTCACATATATAAAAAAATAATATTTCAAATAAAAATACAATTTTTTTTCAACCTTTTCCAAATTAAATCGTCAAAAATATCGGAATAAATTGATTTGATAAACCCATTTTTGCGCCCTAATTCCAAAATGAGTGTTGAATCTCTCGAGTGAAATACGCACATAGAGAAAAAATGGAACTCAAAAATAAGGGAATAATAGGAAATAGCGAATTGTACTGTAGAGTAGAACGAAGGACACCGCATTTTTCCATTAAATGAAGAGCTTTAGAGAATTTTGAAGATATTTCAGGAGAGATTGGGTTACTTTCCCCTGGGGTACGCTTCCTAAATTACTACGGGACCAATCTGAAACAAATGGATCCTCGGTCCATTACTTCCCTGGCGAAATGGCATTAAAATATAAAATTACCACATATATATATATATATATATCAGGTTTGATAGATGTCACAACTGAGTTGTCTCTATATTTGGTTATCCTTATCTTTTTATAATTAGTGATCGTTTTTAATTCATTTAAAATATCATAAATTATGGCGAGGCCAGTCAGTATCAATGCATATTCGCGGTCCGTTGCTTTCTTCTTTAAGTAGTAGTAAAATGTGAAAATATTACTATATATATATATATATATATATATATATATATATATATATATATATATATATATATATATATATATATATTAAAAATGGCATATCCTGACCAGGAGCACTTGTGCTTTACAGAAGGCAGAGCGCCATCTGGTGGAACAGAAATCAACTAAACATTGATTTAGCCTGTTCCCTGATATTTGGCCAACCCAATTTCTTGATAAATCAAGAAAAGCCATCCACGAACGCGTTTCGCGCTTTTGGCGCTCGTCAGCGTGGAGTAGGCTGAACCACTTCAGCTACTCCACGCTGACGAGCGCCAAAAGCGCGAAACGCGTTCGTGGATGGCTTTTCTTGATTTATCAAGAAATTGGGTTGGCCAAATATCAGGGAACAGGCTAAATCAATGTTTAGTTGATTTCTGTTCCACCAGATGGCGCTCTGCCTTCTGTAAAGCACAAGTGCTCCTGGTCAGGATATGCCATTTTTAATATTGATTTCAACACCTGATCTTTTTATCTTTTATTTTTTCTTTCGTTTTTTCATATATATATATGATAATTTAAACCAATAACCCTATATTATGTAATACGTATAACAAGCTTGTCATGTTGTATATAGAACTAATTGCAGATTTATAACTAATTATATGCATAATTGACATGTCTCCTTGCATCACCAAATGTAATGTACTGAGGATGAATAAATAAAAATATATAATAGATTAAAAACTGAGTTAAGAGCAAGATTGAGCGAATCACAATGTAACTTCTAAAGTTAGATGGAAGCCCAGACAGGCGCCAGTGTGGACACGTGCAGAAAGGCAATACTTCCTGGTCCACTTCCTAGTCCCCTTCCTGGTTCAAAAAAGTTGTTTAAATAGGACCCCACGTAGCAACAGCCATTTTCAGTTCTAGTCAGTCCCGGTCAGCGTCACCCCTTGTCGCCGGTTGTCACCAACTCATCGACGATGTAAAACAGTAAGAAAACTTCTCGATCTCCATCTTTGCTCTTGGCTCGCTTTTTATCTATTCAAGGAACCTTCTACAACGTGTCGCTTCGTTTTTTTTTGTGTGTGGACATTCCCCAGTTTTCCACTCTGCCTCGACCACGACTGCCTGTACCCTGTGAGAACTATTAAAGGTCCTACAAGGTGCAGAGAGGTACGGGAAAACTCTCCACCCCTGACTGTCCCTCGCGGTTACTACAGGTTTGACCCTCGGTTGCCACAACTTATAGCGAGAGTCGACGAGGTTCTACAACAGGCCAACCAGAACCTCAACGCATTATTACAGCTAGTCGACAGGATCCCTAATCACAGACAGGATCCAACCCAATATTACAGTTAGTCGACAGGATCTCCAACCCAACCTATTATTACAGAGAGTCGACAGGATTACCACAACGAAGGAGACCACAACGAAGAAGGTAAAGACTGTCCAGATAGATAGAAGAGCCAAGAAGCAAAGATGGAGGAACAAGCACGACATTCCAACAAAACGACCAAGCAATCTTCCCCCCAACGACACAGCCGAACATCCCGCAAAATAAGCCGGTGAGAAGTTACCCACCTTCGACCTTACAACGCTACCATCCAGACGACATGCCACCATCGCCAAACAGAAGTCACAAGCTTCTACAAGCTCTACATGGCACGCCTTCCACGTCATCAGGACAACAACCAAAGACCAAGTCTCCTGACTGAACAATCATAAAAACTGTGAGTTTTTAAAAAATCTACTTAACTCTCTCTTCATGCTAACAACTTGATTTTCCATAAATATAATGTTTATTTTTACTGTAATTATTTTTAAATCAAATTTTACCATTTTTATAGCATTTCAATTCAAATTTTAAATCTTGTACACCATCATTTATCAATTTTTACTTTATTTTAAGCAACTTATAAATTTTAATTCATTACTTGCAATCTTACAGTTTTAAAAAATCATATTATATTTAAATTACTCGAATCATAATTCTAAACTTATTTGTGTGTTTCTCTTAATACCTTATTTTTATACCAAAAAACACCAATGTCTTAATTAAATACACAAAACTTTGCAAAAAATCATTGTTATGTTCACTATTTAATGTACACGCCCCATTCAAATTATAAGTCACTATCTTGCCATTGCCCTTTTACAAGTATAATTTTCGCACTAACATAAGCAACGATTTAAAAAATATATTCAAATTTTAATAAACATAGGTGAAACGCATTTTTTAAAAATACAAAAATCGAAAGATACAATATCTTCAAAAGCACAACTAGAAATGTAACTGTCCTTCCCCAAAACAAGTTAAAAATTTCAGCATAGCTACACTCCCTCGTCCTTTTCTTTTGACATGCATAATTATTAATAATTCACACATCTCTCGGAACGAACTTCAACACATTCCCACATCACTTTTTCCAATTGGCAGCAAATTTTAACGCGCGATTTAACAACACGTCCAATTTCGAGCCACACGAGCTCCATATCGTCGCGAACACAAAGACTTCACGATAAACATACCACCTCTATAACAATCTGAAAATTCTCGATGTGTTTTGTACAACCACCACCCATGACTAATAAATTTGTTATTCCTTCGGAAACGAGTTAGATGCTGTACCCAAAAACGAAGACTTCAAGTGATACCTTTCCATACAACACCCACTAGTGTTACACAGCGCACCACAACAATTTTCTCACTTAACAGGCCCAAGACGCCTTCATGCCTGTGACACCTCACCAAAGCGTGTCTACGTTGAAGTCGCACTTTTACGCACATCTAACCTGACATCATTGAATAACATTTTTTTTAATAAGTCCGCAACAACGTCGAAACACAACACTTGCGAACACCGAGAAGACTATATTTTCAAACAGACAAGAGGAGATAACTCAACTCGGGACGTAGGCCAGACATGACATCAGATGCCAGTCGGTAACAAAGGGTCGGCAACAAAGGACCGCCTACGTAAATAAACAACCCAGCTATGTCGGTAGGCATCAAAGGACATGACACATGTTGATATGGACACCCGTTACAGCCGCCATGTTAAAATGACACCTCCAGTTGCAGTTCGCCTGTACCTGACACGTCATCCAACTCGCAGGATGGATAGATTGCAGCACCTATAATTAATTGACTTACCAATCATTACCCAATTTACTTATTAATTTGAATTTTAATATTGAAATATCATAAAACTTTATATCTTCAATTATCATCGTGTGTTTTACAACTTTTACATTATTTTCACGCCCAGTATGGAATATTTTTTCTAAACTAGAACGCCATCTTTTATAATGTTAACCCTTTATTGTTATATATTACAATCATCTTCGTCAATACCATCCAATTTTAAGAATCAAGATCGCTCCCCGTCTGGTCTCACATAATATAATCGGGAAGATCTGGCAAAGACCAACTTCTCAGACCGGACCAAAGCGACATAGGGCCACATTGCCTCCCCATAGGTCAAACTAAAGACACCAATAATCTTGGACCTACACCTAGACATTGTGTGAATATGTTCCTTTCTTTTTTTTTCAGGAACGAATATTTTTTGTTTTCTTTTAACTTTTCTTCAAAAGAGACATTTTTTGCTCCATTTGTTACTACTTAACATTTATCTAATTATTATATCTTTTATATTTTGCTAATTCATTATTATATCTTTTATATATTACTAATTCTAATTATTATATCTTTTATATTGTGCTAATTCATTATTATGTCTTTTGTATATTACATGTTTGATTTTATCCCCTTATACTGTTGTTATCCGCAATCATATTTCTATCTTTTTATTCACTATATTTTTGTTTAAATAACTTTATTATATGACAATGTTTGTTTATCATCAACTATCGGGCATATACAACAATCGTTTACAACAATCTATTTCTCTAACCACTTCAGTGTACTTTACACTACTATCTTTCTCTCCGCCATTGCTTCACATCAACGTAGAGAAACGACAGTGCTGCTTGACAATTTTTCTTTTGATTTCGTAATTCAACAAACTCTTTGAAAACACCGTTCCCCAGAAGTACAAGTCTCAACTTTTTGGTCTGAACACGTTTCAAAAGTTTATTTCAATCATCCGCAGAGCACATCACCAACGCATGCACAAAGCGTTCACATTTTTCAATTTTCAATTTTTTTCAGCTCTAGCGGACCACAATCAACCTTTGATTTCAAGTCAAGTCAGACAACTTACTGTCGCTACAACAATTCTACTTATCGCATGGCTCTACCACCCCTTTCAATCATATTAATTCTTTTCTTCAACATCTTTTCAACCAATAACCTTACAATTGTGACAAAGCACTGTAACCTTATACAGGATCACAGGTGAAACATTGCCTAGGAAGACGCACAAGTCTATATCCTCGCTTTGCACCTGGATCTCAGTATTTGATTGTCTGTGCAACACTTACAATTGCATATTCTTCAACCCCTAACCCTTTCCAACGCCCGCCAACAATCTCTTAGAACATCATCATTATTTTTTTTAGCAAACAAAGGTTTTATCTACAGTTCTCTTTTATAATGAATATCATAACTTTTAAATTAAACATAAGTTTTATTTTTATAATTTTCAGATATAGCCAAATAAACATCTTGTTATAGCCCTTTTTCCCTCACAGTTTCAATTAATTAAAGAAATTTTAATTACTTACCTGTGTTAGAGAGGCTTTACCCGCTTAAACCCGGATAAACCCTTTCACTCACGGGGCCCATCTATGATAATTTAAACCAATAACCCTATATTATGTAATACGTATAACAAGCTTGTCATGTTGTATATAGAACTAATTGCAGATTTATAACTAATTATATGCATAATTGACATGTCTCCTTGCATCACCAAATGTAATGTACTGAGGATGAATAAATAAAAATATATAATAGATTAAAAACTGAGTTAAGAGCAAGATTGAGCGAATCACAATGTAACTTCTAAAGTTAGATGGAAGCCCAGACAGGCGCCAGTGTGGACACGTGCAGAAAGGCAATACTTCCTGGTCCACTTCCTAGTCCCCTTCCTGGTTCAAAAAAGTTGTTTAAATAGGACCCCACGTAGCAACAGCCATTTTCAGTTCTAGTCAGTCCCGGTCAGCGTCACCCCTTGTCGCCGGTTGTCACCAACTCATCGACGATGTAAAACAGTAAGAAAACTTCTCGATCTCCATCTTTGCTCTTGGCCCGCTTTTTATCTATTCAAGGAACCTTCTACAACGTGTCGCTTCGTTTTTTTTTTGTGTGTGGACATTCCCCAGTTTTCCACTCTGCCTCGACCACGACTGCCTGTACCCTGTGAGAACTATTAAAGGTCCTACAAGGTGCAGAGAGGTACGGGAAAACTCTCCACCCCTGACTGTCCCTCGCGGTTACTACAGGTTTGACCCTCGGTTGCCACAACTTATAGCGAGAGTCGACGAGGTTCTACAACAGGCCAACCAGAACCTCAACGCATTATTACAGCTAGTCGACAGGATCCCTAATCACAGACAGGATCCAACCCAATATTACAGTTAGTCGACAGGATCTCCAACCCAACCTATTATTACATATATATATGAAATAGATCAATCCATAAATAAATACTTAATTAAAAAGGCATATGTGGATCAATATATCATTTATTTTACCAATATTTCAGTTGGCTGAACGCCAACCTTTATCAAGGTATTATAACATATTTAATGTGTGTCAACAATATTATATAATGTGTGGCGTTCAGCCAACTGAAATATTGGTAAAATAAATGATATTTAGATTCAATATATGCTTTTTTTAATTAAGCATATATATGTACATATATAAATGTGAAATAAAATAATAGAAATATTGGCGCTCTGCCATCTAAAAAGCACATATGGGTGGGGGATATATCTTCTTCATTTTTTGATATATAAATATATGTATATCGTATATTTTAAACTGTATGACACTTTTAGTACATGTCACATATCTTCCAATTAGCTAATGCCGATACCTTAAAAGATCCTACCCTTCTATTAAAATTTACACCGTTTCTATTTGCTACCACCCCCATATTTTGTATATATGCTATATCTTTATTAATAATACCTGTAAACCCCTAGTTGTATTCAAACTAAAATTGGTGACGTCAAAATAAATATCCAAAGAGCGGTCAGCTGGGGACAACTAGGGACAGAGGGGAGGAAAAAGCCAACGCCAAGCCCATGTGGGGCCCCCATGTTTAGGCCGCTGCAGTCTCTCTCTCCAGGTCTCGGTGATAGGCATCCAAGTTTGTGTCATGGCCTCTACCTCTGTCCCGTGGGCTGTCCCCGATCACTCTCGGTGCTAACATCTAGCCCTGCCTCTGCTTCTTGTTGTCCGCGTGTGGGACGAACATCAACACTCGCCTCACGTTCACGACTGCCAGCTTATCCATACGTCGGCAGGATCACATTTGCAATAATATTTCATATATATTTCCAGTAGGAGAAAAATAACTATAAATTCTACATATATTTAGATATTATTGCCCTCTTTCAGAATTATTTAATCGTATATAGTTCATTCAAATTATTTTTATTTTCATCACATTCATTAAATTGAAATTAGAAAGATTTTTTTTTTTTACAAATTTATTAGGAAATTATTTTAAAATAATTTTAAGATTTCAGAATTTTTTATTTAAATATTTTAATATGCATTTTCAAATATGAGCGATAGTTATATAAAATACCTTTAGCTATTGTATATAGCAGGAATCTTTACAAACTAATAAATTGATAAAAAATAAATACTATTCTGAAAATATCTTTAATCTTTTTTTGAATAATTAAATCGAACTCACAAAGGGTTGAAAATAAATATTAGGTTGAAATATAAAAACTATAAACAAAAATAGTTGAAATGCTGAAGAAATTAATAAGTTATAAAGTTGCGGAAAAAATAAATTCCATGAAATTTAAAGTCGATAATCTTATCAGTGAGAAAATACCGATATATTCTTGTTAGATGCGATAAACTCATGCTTTGAATGATGGTGGTGTCTTGTCCACTCCATGGAAAGGGGGGTGTCATTGCCCCGCTAGTCAGCCACATTTCAGAGTTCCCTATTCACGGTTACTGTAGCGGCTCACGACACCGTACTACAGGGTAGTCCCTTACTTCAACCGCTTCTCCCGCCCATCACGTAGAGGAGGGGTTGGAATTCTGGGCAGACATGCCTTGA
>CP092871.1:33378121-33456963 GCA_030710605.1 Cordylochernes scorpioides | reverse complement strand
CACTTTGAATGTCATTTCACAATATTGTAAATCTTAACTGTATACTTATATATATAACATTTAGACATAGTTATAATTGATAAATACATTCTTTATCCTGTCTATCTTTTATTTTTCCATATATATCTATAGCAAATAATTCTAATATTAAACTCTCACAAAGAATATATTTAATTGCACTAATTTCGCAAATATTTTAACTGCAGGGGCAGTATATACAATTAAATAGTTTAAAACATTTTAAAAAACATATCAAGTTTATATATTCCCCCATTACAATTATAATCACAATATCAATTTTAGATTAATAAACCATATAATTATAAAATTTAATATTGAATTCGACGATACAATGAACGACATAATGAAAACAACGCTTCTCGCAGTTATAATAGAGAGACAGCTTAAATATAATGAGAAGAAATTCTCTTTCTATATGTAGAATGAAAAATTATGAAATTATTCCAAATGTAGCGAGGGTGTTTTATTATATTTCATTTTTATAGCAGTATAGAAAATAATATCTCTTGGTCAACTATATGTTGTTGATACAAATAGGCTGTCGTAAATTCTATCGTAATATATCAAGTGAACATTGCTTATTATTACTGTATGAGGCATTTCATACTTCCCTAAAGATATTTTTTTTAATAAAAAATTCATTATATATACTCATGTAAAACGACATTTTAAAACCATCCCGCATGTGTTTCCTTTCAACGAAAAAAAAAACAAAATTTTATTTCAAGGAGAAATAACGATTATTTCCAACCTTTGGGATGAGGTATGAAAGGGTGATTTGTGAAGAGTAATGATATACGGAAAAATAAAAGTGCCAAGGGATGGGAATCGAACCCACAGTATTCCGCTTACCGGGCAGATGCCATGTCCACTAGGCTACCCTGGACATATTTTTCCGTTCGTAAATAATACATAAAGTAATTTAAAATACAATACAATATAATGCGGCTTGTGATTGTAAAACGACATTTTAAAACCATTTCGCATGTGTTTCCTCTCTCTTTCAACGAAAAATCAAAATTTTATTATTAATTATAATTTTATTTTTAAAGGTTGGAAATAAACGTTATTTCTCCTTGAAATAAAATTTTGATTTTTCGTTGAAAGGAAACACATGCGGGATGGTTTTAAAATGTCGTTTTACAATCACAAGCCGCATTATATTGTAATATATACTCATGGTCAAAACCTTAGGAACTTGAATGTATTTTATTGTCGCCCGACATCGATATGTATGCTTGAAGAGATTGAGACAATTTTGTTCACACTTGGTTATTTGGTGTGTCTTTAATAAAGGTAACTGTGTTTCAAATATATTTCTGTGATATTGTATAAATATCTACATACATGCTAAAAGTTATATCTTTTTAAAGAATTTTTCTTGAATGTGATTTTTGATATTAAAAATAACTGTTTTGAAAATAGAGCAATCCATGGATAGATATTTAAAAAACCGCATATATTGGATTGAAATAATTCGAAAAAGGTTTACACAGTGTTTGTTGAACCTCTTCCACATAGACTGTATATAGCTACCTGTCTGTTTACTAATTCATACTTTCCACTATTTTTCATTTTTATCGACTTTAGTGAACGATTATTTGTTAGATAAAATGTCTCACTAAAAGTATTTATTTTCATACCCTTTTCTCCTGTTAGTTTCAGAACAAAAGAATCAATCTCAACTTTATGGATCTACGACAGATTGTAGGAAAGTCAAAATAGAGAATCCTCCAGAACAAAATAGATTACTGCGAATAAAAAAGATTAGATAACATCCTTCATGATACTCACTTTACTTTCAATATGCAATATGTTTGAAGAAGACAAATATTGTGCGGGATTTAACCTACTTGATTTGATATGACATTGCTGCTTGAACTATAACAGGGTAAAGTAAGTGCGACCTTCAAATCTAGTCATCGGTTAGTGTTGTTTTGTAAAAAGAGATGGAAGGAGAATGCGCGCCTTACAAACATTCTTTAGATTTTTATTTGAATATTAGCTTAGCGAATCAGCATATGAGATGCTAACTTTCACTCTGATTCTGACTAGCTTCGAATATTTACATAGTTCTATAGTGTTGCGCTCCCCGAAAAAATTGGGGCAATGTGAAATATCCTCTACCCGAGAACGGTGAAACCTCTACATGACGGCTCAAGATGCCGAAGGGTAGGAAACACCCTGGAGTAGACAAGCCAGGAGAGAGGAGAAAAGAATAATAATATTTTGCAACTTCATATGAAGAAGGGAACCGTCTTGCGTTTAAAGTTTAACACGCTTTCTATAGGGACAACTCCACTATCAGATGAAAAGCATATTCACGATTAGGAAAAAAACATAGCGTTAATTACCCAGGATATCTTCAAATATTGCTCAAATATTATGACTATGAATCAAATATCTTGAAGAAACCTCATTTTTGAAACACACTAGGCTTTTAAATTATAGTTAATATTTTCTCCATTGCAGTATAGGCAGTAGAAATTGTTTATTTTTTAAAAGAATCATACGTGTCTATAATAGTTTCGAATTTTCATAACAGATGGCGCGCCAATGCGTCTAATATAATATTTGTATAGTTAACTAAAAATACGAATATATATTCGCCTATTGATTCTAAAAATTATCACAAAGGTTCTCGCAAATATTTAACCGCTCTTTCTCAAATGGAATATATTAAATGATAGAAATATATCACAAATTTGCTTATAACGCTGAGCTATGGTAGGATTGTTACGTCTGTAGAAACGTCAGGAAGATCGCCTAGTGACAGAATCCGTCCACTAGAGTCACCGTGCTGAGTGGATGCAAGCAAGTGTATTTCACGCCCGGGGTCCGAGGAACCAATCACAGCAGACCCTCAGGGACCTGCGCCAATTAGCTGGAGGAGTCCTGGGGGAGTGGGATATTTATGGGACCACGACCCTCTATTCTGGGTTGGTCCCTTTACATAGGACTGTATAATTATTCACTCAGTTTCTATATATATATTTCTATAAATAAAAATACATATATTGGATCTAAATATAATTTATTTTACCAATATTTCAGTTGGCTGAATGCCAACCTTTATCAAGGTATTATTACATTTTAATGTGTGTCAACAACAAACTCAGCGCCACATAACGACAATAGAATTAAGTTTTAAAAAAATATATATATATATTTTTGCTTATATTCAATATATATTCTAATGACGTTATGTGACGCTGAGTTCATTGTTGACACACAATGAAATGTAATAACGCCTTGATAAAAGTTGGCGTTCAGCCAACTGAAATATTGGTAAAATAAATGATATTTTGATCTAATATATGCCTTTTTATTTAAAGATTTATTTATGGATTGCTCTATTTTCAAAAAATATATATATATTTCTATTTGGAAGAGTAAAATCATTTGACATATATTTAGTATGTGAAAAATAGTATAAATGTGAATCTGTACTGGGATAAGATGAATAAATTAAGAAAAATACATATCCTTATCGTGCAATTCATGATCATGATCAGGCGCTTACATTAGACTAACAACAACATTGCACTATACTAAATCTTTCTATTGTGAAAATAAGTCTTGAAATATATCTTGACGCTTGCGAAAAAAGCATACTTTCGTGCCTTTATGCAGCAGATTCCAGCCTTTTAACCTAGAGCCTAAAAGTTCACTCTGTTTTTTGGATAAATCTAAATCGCGTACGAGGTCGTTCAAATCTCCTTGGATTAACAAATGAGATTCAGATGAAAACGCCTGCTTCAAAATTTGTGTCATCCGACTGTTTCCTACGTCTATCTGAATCATCGTCACTAAATATTACATATTCAGGAGGCTTTGGCACAGGTAAAATATAATTATGAGGAACCGGTCTCATAGCAGAAGGCAAATCTTGATATTCAACCGTATGTCTTGATTTGGATGTAATACCTATAGTCTTTGTCAAACAAAAATAAGTCTGAAGAATGGTCTTTAGGTTCCCTCCATATCATTGGAACCGCAAAAGGCATATGACGTTTACCTTTAATTCACCCTGCCAAACGTCGAGCACAAATTTGACAACCATGATGAGGAGCCCAAGTCTTATCTTGGTCACCGACTTTACAGCCAAAATAAAGTTGATAGCACTTTTTGATGAGGGGTGTAAAGTTTCGCCTTTGAACTTTGAAAGTTAATTCCCTAAAAATGTAACAGAAAGTATCAGGAATATTAATGCAACGCCTCGGCATATTGACACAGTCTAGTGCACACGATTTATAAAAGCAAATCGATAGAGAAGAATAAATTGATCACTTCAAATTTACCTGTCACTTCTGATGCGAATCTATTAAACAAATCGTTAGGTTCAATTTAAATATATATATATGTGATATGATCCTGTCGACTTTTCAATGCGACAATATAGTGGTAAATGTGTTGAGGAGAGAAATAATCACACGACGAGTTGTTAGAGCAATCATCCAGCCAGCCAGCCGAGAGAGAGAGCGAGTGAGACGTTATCAGCTGAACGACTGTTTCCCTGTGTACACAACCGGGGGGGCTAACCAGGATAGTCGCCAGGTGGTGACGGCCCCCCCCCTCAGGAATGTGGTCAAAATGGTCGTGAGATAGTAGTCTAAAGTGTCTCGCTTTAGCTGCTCATCTCTCTCTCGTTGGCTGTTCGTTTGTTTTATTAATCCTGGAAGAGCATATTTTATGACATATGGCCCCCGTTGAAGAAGGCTGAACATGGTTTAAGTATATTTAAAGCTGGAGAAGCCAGGAATAGAGAAAATAATTTTACAGTTAAAATTAGTTAAGGTAATGGTGACATAGTTTTATGTAAATAAAATATTGTATAGTACACAAGTAAATATTATTTACAAGCATTTTTACAACACCGGGGAGTTTGACATTTAAGGAAATCTTTGAAAATATCCAGGTTATAAAAGGCTATATACAACAAAATCTAATGTACTATAAGGGAAGTGATATGGAGGAGTGTGAACAACGAGAAGAAGAGTCACATACATATGGTGAAATTCTGAAGATCATTAAGACTGGGGAACTCTACACTTTAAGATATTTTTCAGGCGGACATGGCAAGGGGAAACTTGTCATGGGCTTTCTATGCTATAAGTGTAGAGTACGAGAAATGAGGTTGAAGTTGGCAATTGTGTGAGCTCAGGACTGAGGTAAATATCGAACTACATACAATGTTAGAATTTGAGCGAACAGAGCGAGGGGAGACTTGCCCTGGGCCAATCTAACTTATCTATGCAGCTACTTGTGTAGCGAGTGCGAGGGGAAAAGTCCCGTGTGTAGGTGAGGAAGTCGGATGGACTTATATTTAATTTGCGGGAAGTATGCGCGCACAGTGCCGAAAATTGGGACGAGGACTGCGTTGTCCGTTACAAGTGACAAGCTTCTCGGACACGAGGTGTTTGAACCGTCGTGGGAGCTTGTGCAAGGCGATGATTTCGCGGTGGGTTGAAAGTAAGACCCATGTCTGCGCGAAATGATGACGGACCGGACAAAATCAGCGACGATGTTTAACGTACCTCCGTGGGAAATATCGGAGGTAGGCTATATCGTGCTGGTTTGGACAATGGACAAACATAGATTTGAAGACAGGGTCCGTGTGGCGAACGTGTGGCGCGAGAAGAAGATGTGAACTGTGTCGCTCGATGCAGATTGTTCAAGTGCGAACAAAAAGGGGTTGATAAATATCTAGCAGTTAGTCAATCTGCACCCTGTGACGAACACACCATTGGCTAGATGGTGTGGGTCGGTGGATAGGCTAGAGATGAACTACGAAATAAATTATCATAAATGAAGGGCGAAGGTTAGGATTTTGAAATGACAATATAGAAGTTCGATAATTGATTAATCAATAATTCTCTATAAAGGTCCTGAGCTGTTATAAGGTTAACAAAGTTGTAAGAATGAGAGAGGCATTCAGGGGAAGATAGATAAGAGTCACCAAGGGTTGGTTGTGAGCAAGGCTCACGTGATGGTGGAAATTCTTCGACGCCTGTCTTACAGGGTGAATTTTGAATCGATTAGGGAAAGAAATTATTTTTCGTGAGCCGTGCTTACAAGTAGGAGAGGTCTATACAAATAGACATACAAAAGTTTAGGTGCTGGAGGCATATTTTTATAAATAAATTGATTATGAAAAATCTATTGTTAATAGTAAAAATCGTAAATCGTTAATAGGTAGAATTCCTTTTTTTTTTTTAATGATTTTTTTTAAGAGTTACGTCAAAATGGAAATTATTTAATTAAAATGACGATTGTTACATCTACTGGTAAGGTAACTAATTAAATGGGTTTCACATAGCTAGATATAATATGGATAATAAGATCACTGTTAATAGGGGTGGAGAGATAAATAGAAATATTAAATATTTTTACATATTCACACATATTGAGCTAATTATGGAAATATTGGGACAATCTACAAGGAATGACTTATTTAAAGAATGAATGGTAGGAGTTAAGACAATTACACTCACGAGTTATGTTGGTTTAGGGCGCAGGTAAGTTCATTGAGCTTCGGGAGAGTTCTGTTTGTGACACTGTGCGTACCAGTGTTGTACATCACAGTAGCGGTAGGGAGATGGCGAAGTCTTGTCCATGATGGCGGGAGGTGTCCTGCTCTGGCACGGCGATCGTTCTTGAGTAGATCTAGTGCTGGAAGAAGTGCGTGACAGCTCCATCTCCGTCGTAGGTGAATACTTCTTCGGAATCACGGTTCAAAGGTTGGCGAAGAAGGGGTTGAGGGCTCGAAGAGGAGTGGTTACAGTTGAGTTGGGTTTGGCCGATCATCGTGGCTTGGCTTCTTGTTTCTTCATACTCCGGTATATGAGGGATTTGCTTCCCGGCCAGGTCTTATCCTGTCGACTTTTTCTGTGATATGATCCTGTCGACTTTTCAATGTGACAATATAGTGGTAAATGTGTTGAGGAGAGAAATAATCACACGACGAGTTGTTAGAGCAATCATCCAGCCAGCCAGCCGAGAGAGAGCGAGTGAGACGTTATCAGATGAACGACTGTTTTCCCTGTGTACACAACCGGGGGGGCTAACCAGGATAGTCGCCAGGTGGTGACGCCCCCCCCCCCCCCCCCCCCCTCAGGAATGTGGTCAAAATGGTCGTGAGATAGTTGTCTAAAGTGTCTCGCTTTAGCTGCTCATCTCTCTCTCGTTGGCTGTTGGTTTGTTTTATTAATCCAGGAAGAGCATATATTATGACATATATTAAAACTGTTATTCAGTAAATAACATTCCAGAGCTTTTCGTTATTTTTGAGTTGAAATGAAACAGATTGCATTATGAAATGAACATATTTAATTAAAAATTTAATAATTTGTTATTTGAATTAATATTGTTGATTCTTAAAGAGCAAATTTTAATTAATAACATATAAAATAAAAATTTTGGCTCCACATATCAACTCTTCTTGTCAAAAATAAAGCGCTAGCTAATATAATTATGTTTATTTAAAAAATGCTTACATAACATTTTCTGCATTATTACTGCATATACCAATTTATAGAAAAAAATGGTTATCCTGCAAGAACTATGAGTGATGGGAAACTTCGGATTCCATTTTTGAATTCAGCATGAAAAGTTACATTAGAATCAACATCAGGTTTTCTCCGGCAAAAAAAAATTGCAGACCTGTGTTATTTAAGATAAAAAATATAAAAGGTTATAACAATGTGAAAAAATACGCAAATTAACCTAACATAAGGCGTAAACCCTAAACATCAACATAAAGCAAAAGCTAATTCAAATCCCCCTCATAGTTTGGCTTATTATGCGGAACCTTTTTTTTTTTTTGCAGAATATTTTCGAGTTAGGGCGCTAGCATTGGTTGTAAATATATATATATTATATACTTGTGTAATATTTTGATAACTAAAGATTTGAAATTATATACATAAACCTTATCAGAATTATGTGCTGCGATATAATAAAAATTTATATTTTAATTAGTTAAGTTGATCACTAGTTTTCCGCAGACAAAAATATCGATTCGCCAACAGCGCGAAACGCGTTCTTGGATGGCTTTTCTTGATTTATTAAGAAATTAGGTAGGCCAAATATCTCGGAGTAAGCTAAATAAACGTTTAGTTTATTTTTACTCCACTAGATGGCGCTCTGCCATCTAAAAAGCACATGTTCTTGTGGTCAGGAGATGCCTTCTTTATTTTTAATATTTATATATATAATTCTATGATTTAAATATATATTTATTATAATTCTTATATTCTTTATAGGAGTATTTTTTGCTTAAAACCCTTTTCCTTGAATTCCTTTTAACAATCAGATTACATAAATATATTTATAATCTTACCTAATCTTCGAGGTATTGCATATAGTGTTTCGAGAAAAAAATTATATTATAAAAACAGTTCCAATATTTCTGCTTATATTTATTCCTTAGATTTCGCGAAAACCTTTTTCTTTTATAAAAATTATATTATTTAGATGAAATAGCATTAGCTGTAATTCCTCAATCTACTTAATACAATAGATTTAGCTTTCTGGTACAAACAGATGGGAAGGTTGTACATTGATGAGAGGAAGGTCATAGAAATTTCAACATTTTGTATTCAATAAACTCGTCAAAATTATATTTATTGGCATTTTTTTAATACTCAAGTACAAACCACATGCGCCACGCTTTGGGTGTTTTATTTCGAATTGATTATTTAAGAAAATATATCTCGCCTTATGAATGATAAAGACATATTTCTATTTTATAGGATAAAAATATTTCCTTTTCTTGGTCAACATTCGGGTATTAAATTATATTTCGATTCTTTTGATTATGTTAGAATCAAAATAGACAACCTAACTTATATGTGTGTGAGTGGGTGAAAAAATAATTTCAAATTATGAAAAAGGTCAGGTATTGATTTTAAAATTAAAAAAGGCATATTATAACCACCTCTTTATCTAAAATGCTCATGTTTAAATATATATATATATATTAAAAACGAAAATATATTCTGTAACTACATATATCTGTAACTAATCATTACAGAGCCGGTATACTTGCGGCCAAAACCATGGTACAGAGGTTGACTTCTGTTTTAATTCGCGAAAGGTCTGGCTCATTGTTTATCATCCCTAGTAAAGGTTTTTCAATTAGGTTGGTGAACATAATAAAACGTTCTGATACATGATTAAAGGAATGCTGTCTCTCTAGATATAACCCCCGCAACCTTCTGTTATATATATATATATGACATAATAAAAATATGATTTTTATTATTCATAAAATAATTAAAATTATACAATCACAGAGTTAAATTTTAAAATGAAAAGGAATCCTTAACAAAAGGAATATAACCTAATTTGCTTTTTATTTGTAAATAGATAATAATATTGTCAGTTGTATGTATGCAAAAAAAACTGTTTGCTTTAAAAAATAATCAAAAAAATAATAAATATTTTTTGGGACAGAAGTTATCATTCATTTTTACCATCCACGACTGCATGAATTGGTAACGTAACTAGAATACGTCTTTTTTATGACATATATATATTTAAAAAAGATGCATATATTGGATTTATAATGAATTTATTGTTCCAATATTTCGAGGGGCAACTCGCCTCTCTTTATCGAGGATGTTTGTGTTTTTCACTAAAGCATGCGAGCACGCGTACACCACTCTCGTTCTACAAGGCCAATGAAAGAATTGTATCTTTGATTTAAACATTACATTCAGTATATACACAGCGAAAAATTATATATAATATTACAGATAAATACCATTATTATTATTTTGTCTACACATTGTGCTTGAAATAGAGATTTATATACAACAGTGTGACCGTAAATAATTGTGTGCATACATATTAATTCTAAATTAATGATAATATTTTGAAGAAAAATAAATGAGTAAATTAAAAGTATATACATAGTTATTTACAAACAATTAGGATATGAATTCTCTATGAATTTCTGGAAAATCAATTTTTCTGTTTATACTGTGTTTATCTTCGGCAGAAGCCCAACTTTCTAAAAACAGTCTACAATGATTTTCTGTAATAATTTTGTATATAATTGATGCTTGTTTGAAATCTGGTATATGACTATTATTTAGGGAGTGATCAACTAGGAGGGATAATGGTTTGTAGTTTTTTAAAGCTGCTTTATGTTGGTTAATACGATCTTTAAGTGATTTACCTGTTTCTCCAATGTATGTAGCTTGACATGTTTGGCAGGGAATTTTGTAAATTACATTGGTTGTATTTTCTTGGTTTAAAATATTTTTTGTATCTGAGTGGCGTAAGATTTGTTGTAGATTTTGTGCAGATTCATATGTTGTAATTATATTATATCTCTTTAAAATTCGGGCAATTCTCTCTGAGCCGTAGCTATATGAATTGCCCGAATTTTAAAGAGATATAAACACAAACACAGTATAAACAGAAAAATTGATTTTCCAGAAATTTATAAAGAATTCATATTCTAATTGTTTGTAAATAACTATGTATATACCTTTAATTTACTCATTTATTTTTCTTCAAAATTTTATCATTAATTTAGAATTAATATGTATGCACACAATTATTTACGGTTACACTGTTGTATATAAATCTCTATTTCAAGCACAGTGTGTAGACAAAATAATAATAATGGTATTTATCTGTAATAATATATATAATTGTTAGCTGTATATATACTGAATGTAATGTTTAAATCAAATATACAATTCTTTCATTGGCCTTGTAGAACGAGAGTGGCGTACGCGTGCGCTCATGCTTCAGTGAAAAACACAAACATCCTCGATAAAGAGAGGCGAGTTGCCCCTCGAAATATTGGAAAAATAAATCCAATATATGCATCTTTTTTAAATATAATTTTAATTATGGATTGCTCAATCTTCAATATATATATGCCGTGATCGAATGGAAGGGTGCAACCGTTATGCTTACAATCTCCAAGAATTAGTTCCAGCCAAGTGAGCAGCGCATCCGCGACGTGCCGAAGCATTCGCCCGCGATGTCTGCCACGTTTATTTTTGTATAGCTTTTATAGATGGATGAATTTGCATATTCACATTTTAACACAAGCTTATCATATTTACATACTTATTTTGGCCAAAAGGAATTATACATCTTGATATTATATTAATTATGACATATATATATGTCGTAGAAACGCTTTTAAAATTTCTCTCTATATATAAATATTTTAAAAGCGTTGATAGGAATTTATTAGTCATATAATGTCAGCATATTGTAGTAGATATGATTAATTCTCCACTCGAGGAGGTTTAATGGCAGTGCAAGGTGGTTGGACAATGTTGTCAGAGCAGTAATTGGGAAGTCCATCGCTGTCAAGACCTTGTAAATGCCATGAGTGGCGCCATTATTCTAACTCTCGGAGTAATGAGGACCATTTCCATTAACGCCATTCACGACTATCGCCCACTCTCTTCCTCAAATATATAACTTAAATATATCTTTCTAAGTCCACCTACTCCTCTATAACCATATATATTATGATAATTACTCTATTCATGTCCATGAAGATGTAAATAAGGCACATGTCTTGTCAGCCTTTTAGTAATACAACTTCTTGGGATTCTGATAGGTTATAATGTTGTTCATCTATCTTGATATAACTGATAGGTAATGGTGATTAAAACCGATAAACGCAAAGCAAATATAATGTCAAATTAACCAAAATTATTTAGCAAGTCGCAGCTACCTAATAATATCTATAAATTTCCATTTCCTTCTTTCATTTCCCTTGATAATGGTGGTGGCCTATCATCTAATGTCCTGTCAGAAATACATATATTATTATTTGTTTATCTCTTTGTTTTTGAATAAAAATGTAATAGGATATTTTAGAGAAACACACCTAAACCTTTTACCATAATTTCACTAAAGACTATCACGATAAGAATAAATTTCAAAATGCAGATTATATAGACAGAATAATCCTATAATATTTGTAGCGAACTGGTAGAATATATTGACGAATTAGCTGAAAGGTGATGGACCAACCTTCTCAAATAATTTTACATCATTAATTAACTAAATGTATAAATTACGATATAAATATGACCAAAATAAATAGCGCCGAATAAAACCAACCCTGAATACATTTTCAAAACACTCCCAAGTAGCAAATGATATTCACAATATATATAGAAATATATATACATAAGTTTCAATGAGCACTCTCATGAATGGATTTTGTGAAGAAACAACACCAGCTCACGACCCCTGTAAACAGGACAGGTTTTGGCAGGGGGTCGGCAGTTGTTCTAGGGTGTGGCCATCGGCAGACCGCTTCTGTCTCTCTCTCCCCAGGTCTCGGTGATAGGCATCCAAGTTTGTGTCATGGCCTCTACCTCTGTCCCGCGGACTGTCCCCGATCACTCTCGGTGCTAACATCTAGCCCTGCCTCTGCTTCTTATTGTCCGCGTGTTATTTATTGGTCGGTTTTGAAAAAACCAAAAAATGACTTGAAATAAAATATCCCAATAAGAGACCACCCGAGGTCGAAGCTAAAGATATTCTTACCTTCAAGACAGTCTCTCACGAGTGGTTCTCTAACATATTAATTATTTAGAATTCAAACAAATAAGACATTTATTGAGACATTTAATCATATGCACGGATTTATTACAAACATTGAGTTGAGAAGAAGAAGAAGAAGAGCAAGAAAAAGACAAAAATATTAAAATTAATTATAATAATGCTAATGTATATACTCAAAACCTAATTACAACAAATCGCCTCAAGCATAGATATGTATGAGAATTTCGAAAGTAAAGTAATAGAAATGGCAGAATAGAAACAAGAGTATTTATATATTTAACATGCATATAATATAATTTATTAATACCTTTTATTTTATGTGAGTAAAGAATCATACGCGTCTTTAATAGTTCCGAATTTTCATCATTTTAAAGTCAGACGATACTAAAAACCTGGGAATTAAATCGCTTGATAGGAATTCAAATAATCTTCCTGCAGATATTTGAGATAAAATAAGCAAAATGATAAATTTGTTATAAAAATCAATATTTACAGTTATAAAATATATAAAATTATCAGTTGACATAATAAAACTATCTTCGATATTAATTCTTGTTTTCTTTGTTCGATAGAATAAAAGAGATAACGAACTGCTCTATTCCAAACGACCCTTGACACTTTCTTTAAATTCATAAAAAACCAAACGCCTTCTGCAATTCATATAAAATTCTCTCTGTCAACATCAATATACCAAATATACAACAAAACAAAGATCTCAAGAGGATAATATTTTCCATTTGTTCAAATATTTTCAATTTTAACACTCTGATTTCGGCTATATATACATGAATATATATATATATATATTTGAACAGATAAATTCCTTATATTTGTGTGTTTTCCTATATCCATATTGTATATAGGTTCGAGGGGCCAGATACCTAACCAAATTCATTTACTTAGGAACTGTCCACTTAAGAAACTTACGCCTTCAAAACCCATCAACCTATAAGTAGAACTTTATTGTTATTCTCTGTACCTATAAACTACACATCTTTACCTTGTGTACTTGACACTGCATCATTTATTTCTATGATCCCTTTGACACATTCAAAATATATACGTAAATATGTTTTGAAAATAGAGCAATCCATAAAAAAAATATTCAATTAAAAAGGCATATATCGGATCAAAATATCATTTATTCTACCAATATTTCAGTTGGCTGAATATCAATATATAGGCAAAAAATATTTTTTAAACTTAATTCTATTGAGGTTATTGGCGCTGAGTTTGTTATTGACATTAATATGTTATAATACCTTGAAAAAGGTTGGCGTTTAGCCAACTGAAATATTGGTAAAATAAATGATATTTTGATCTAATATATATATATGTTTTTAAAATATAAAAATATTTATATTATATATATGAAAATTTAATTGATTACGCAAATTGCCTTAAATATCCATTTCAGATTACTCAGAAGGCCTTCAGGACGAAATATTTGAACCTTTAAGACACAGTCTAAAGCATGCTAACGGGTGACAATAGCTCGAAACTCGTGCAATGATAACATATAGACATTTGTGATATGGACAAAATATATTTCCATCTGAAAATGCCTCCAGCACCACATTTCAAATTGTATCAAAAAGATAAAATCCTTGGCTTATATCATTGCAGTAAAATCTATAGAGATAATATTTGATGATATTATTGAAAAGAAACACATTAACAGTAAATTTTAAATGTTACAAATTTTATACATTTTTTTTGTTGTTAACAGCGTACATGTTCCGTAAGGATATAATGCTTGGCTCCACAGTCCTGTTAAAAATCATTCAACTAGAAAACCATGTTTTTAGCCATTAGCATTTGATTATTTCTAAATAAAACGATTGCCATTTCGATCCGGACATGTATTTCACTCTGGCAAGAAGAGAGTTGATGTGTAATGAGTTTCTCCATGCTTTTCTCGTGTTGAAAATTTTGTTCATCAAGTGTCAAAAAATGAATTCTGAAATCTTTGCTCTGTTTTCAGTTTTAATTCAGTACTAGTATTTATATGGTATATATATATATATATATATATATATATATAGTATTTATAGGTATGATTGTTAAGATTTTCATGAAATATAATGTTTTTTAAAACCAATACTTCATCTATTAAATTGCTATCTTTGTTACATTCATGGTACGCTTCATGATGAAAAACGAAATATTTCAAACATTAATAAGCAAACGCAATATTGCCCTATACAATATGCTAGTGTATATGCAATACATCTTGACAAATATTGTCCTTTATCTCATTCAAATTATTGGTTATAATAAATAAATAAATATAATTATATATATAAAGTGTGGTTTTTAATATAATTATAAACAATTGTATCATGTATGCTGCAAACAATTGTATGAAAAAAATATTTTGTATAAAATAGTATATATACCATCAATTTGTTATTGTGATACCCTGTGGAAATACTGACAGGTCCGAAAGCTAGAGAATAAAATTTGAGCAAGAAACTTAGCCCTGGAGACTTTATTTTCTTTATAATTCCATCACATACTATAGGCACTTTCACTTCACGGCTTTTGGCAGACTGAGTCGATTCCAATAATTCTGCCTGTAGGTTGTTCTGAATTCGTAGCCGACCCTGTAAGATGTAATAGCTATGTTGTAAAATTTGGCTTTGATTTAAAATTGCCAAAGAGTTGGTTGTGGCTTATTCGGCTATCTAAATCTGATATTTCTTGAAGAAAATGCATTTTCAAAAGGTCTCCTATAAGAATAGATTTTCAAAAGGAGAGGTGAACCTTCTTGTTCATATATTGTCTAAGATATAAATATTTGGCCATAATAGTGTTTCTATAAGTAGAAAATGATAGGCAAAAAATTGAAAAATAGCTAAAAAAAGCGTCATCTATTGACCGTTTCCATACACAGGCAAATACCTATTGATAGTAAAGAAACAAATTCTTCTTTGGAAATATCAGAAGCATGAATCCGAGTCCATTGTTTTATATTATTCGCTCTCATTAGTCTAGGGTGGGCTTTGATTCTATGATACCGGCTAATGCTCATATAAAATTCCAGAGAGGTGTTTAGCTGATAAAATTTGTCAAATTTGTTATTGTGGCTTTATAGCCGACCCGTATCCGCTAGAAACTACAAAAATTCACAATATTTATATAATACAATTAGTATTTATTTGTTAAATTTCTATTGATAATAGTTCTTCAACAAACTCAATTAAAATATCGACTGTTTTCACATGAAGTGCTTATAAATAACCCTGTTGAAGAAAATATTTCACTTAAAAGCTAGCTTATTAAAATAAATATACTAATTGTGAGAAATATTTATAGTTTTTAAGCGCT
Source organism: Cordylochernes scorpioides (assembly GCA_030710605.1). Taxonomy (NCBI): domain Eukaryota; kingdom Metazoa; phylum Arthropoda; class Arachnida; order Pseudoscorpiones; family Chernetidae; genus Cordylochernes; species Cordylochernes scorpioides. Next base: position 33,441,057 of record CP092871.1, on the reverse strand, counting down.
TTACACAATTTATATTGAACCAAATCCTCTAGGTTGCTAAGATGGTCATTATTTGGAGTTTGGTTTTAGCTTCAATTTTAACGGGAGAGATGACCTTTATTTTCATAGGGGTATTATGTGCCATTTTATAGTCATACACATATGTTAATATGTTAATAGTGTATACAAAGATGTAATGCCTCGATAAAGGTTGGCGTTCAGCCAGCCGAAATATTGGCAAAATAAATATTTTATTAAATCCAATATATGCCTTTTTATTATCTAATATGTTAATATATATATATTGTAGCGAGTAATTGGTTTTTATGTAAATATTTTAATTTATTTTTAATGCCTGATTTTTGCATAGGTTTTTGTTCTATTTTGATTCCTATATATACTTTTGCGTGTATTCATTTAGTTGTTCATACTTTTCGGTTGTTCTTCTTTTGACCTCGTTTTGTTTGGTTATTAAAATAACGTTCTTTGTTTACGGATTACCGACTCTACCTTTTTGCTACGCTACAACTGGTGGAGACGCTGGATCGTCAAGACCGATATCCCTTCAGACATAAGAGAAGGACTGAAAGTGTTAAACGGGAGGATAGGGTAGAGCTCAAGGAGATGACCGTGAAAAAAGAGGAAGCTACCCAGGTGGGCAATTATTTTGTTCAGCACCTACCAAGGAATCCTTCCATGTTCTCCGGGGAGGATGGTGAGGATCCCCTTACCTGGTTGAAAGGTTACAACCGTGTGGCAAAGTATAATCATTGGGACGAAACCCTCTGTCTTGCCAATGTCTACTTTTACCTGAATGGAACTGCCCTCAAGTGGTTTGAGAATAATGAGGAGACCATCCGGAATTGGGGAGAGTTTACTACTCAATTAGAGAGTGTATTTGGGAAAAGTGAGAGTCTGCGGCTGCTTGCCGAGAAAAAACTTAAAATCCGGGCTCAGTTAAAGGGTGAAAGCACCGAGTTCTATATGCAAGACGTCCTACGACTCTGCAAAGAGGTGGATCTCCAAATGAGCGAGGAGGATAAAATCTCTCACCTCATGAAAGGAATAGTAGAAGAACTTTATCAGGCGCTTCTTCCAAAAGACATAAACAATACGGATCAATTTGTGTCTGAGTGCCGCCGCATTGAAGCGCTTCATCGTCGGCGTGTGACCCCCGCCAAGTACGAACGCTTGCCCAATGTAGCATCCCTTTAGTCTGCAATGATAATACAGATTTGTCATCCATGATTAGACAAATTGTCCGCGAGGAGGTGCAACGGGCCTTGGCCGCTCCTCGAGAAGAACCAAGAATCGCCACCATTGAAGATATGGTGAGGGAAGAAATTGATAAAACCCTCGCTCCAATAACAAATCCTTCCAGAGGCTCCCCTAAATATCGAACCTATACGCCGTCACCAATCGCTAGAAGAGAGACGGCCGCACCCCAGATTCCCCGTCCCAGAGCTCGGTACCCGAAACAGGGAGAAAGACTGGACACAAGTGAATGGCGGACCACTGAGGGAAGACCAATTTGCTTCCATTGCGGACGCCCTGGCCATGTCGCCCGTAACTGCCGTGACAGAAGGAGACAGAATGACGAAAGAGGAAAACGGATATTCCCAAGGGAGGCAAGAGCCGATGTTCTTTTATGGATCCCGTCCCAAATTCCCGGCGCTCAATGACGACGAGCCAAGGGATAATTTTAGACGTTACCGAAGCCCTTCCCCATACCCTGGCCGAAACGGACAACATTCGTCGCCTATTAGAGGGTCCAGTCGGTCACCTCGCCGTTCCCGCCAGGAAAACTAGAGGTTGCGACCTATTTTGGAGGTGGGGCCGCAAAATTTGGAAACCCTCCCTCATCGACTACAGTGGATATGAAAGGAAATTATATAAATATTAAAATAGAAGGAAATATAACTAGTGCTCTTGTTGATTCTGGGGCTTCTTACTCTGTCGTGTCCGAGAGGTTCAGACTCAAATTGAAGAAAATAATGTTTGCCGAAACTGACGTGAGATTAAGAGTGGCCAACGGTAAAATTATAAAACCGAAGGGACGCTGCTCTTTAAAATTGGACTTAAATGGTCTGCAGGAAAATTTCGAATTTATTGTTCTGGAGGATTGTAGTCACGATGTGATCCTCGGATGGGACTTTTTAAAGTTGTCCAGGGCGGTAATTGATTCTGCAGAAGATAAACTTTTTTTAGAGGAATTCCTAGTCGAGGACACACCCAGGAACAACTCACCTCTCTACGCGGAACGGGAATACAGAATAGAGCCCGCATCTTGTCAGCTGATAGAGGCATTAAGCAGAGACATCTCAGATAATGCAACTGTGGTGGCAGAAAGTCAAAGAGGTCTATCGCTGGAAAGAGAACTAATGGCTCCCTCCTCTATCATCTCGCTTACCAGTAACAGGGGAAAACTGTGGGTGGCAAATTGGAGCCCATATCCGAAGATAATTCCCCAGGGGATGCACGTGGCCGATGGTGTCGTCATCGAGGATAGCCGGCTATGTGTACTTGCTGAGGGCAACCACGTGGGAACAGATATAGGCCATTCCGGGGATTCAAGTATTGCGGAAATTTTAAATATAGATGATTCACTTGACGATTTTCAAAAAGAAAAATTAAGAAATTTATTGAGAAACTATAGAGATATTTTTGATTTCAGAAAAAAAGAAGCGTCCAAGACCGATAATGTTAAGCATCGAATTAGCACTGGAGACCACCTTCCCACCAAACAACGACCGTACCGAGTAGCACCAGCGGAACGTCAAATTATTCAAGAGGAGGTGAATAAAATGGAAGAAATTGGTATTATTCAGCCCTCTGCGAGCCCATGGGCCTCACCGGTCGTTTTGGTCAGAAAAAAAGATGGCAGCTGGAGATTCTGCGTCGATTACCGCCGCCTTAATAAGATAACAAAAAAGGATGTTTACCCGCTCCCAAGGATCGACGACACTTTGGACTGTTTACAGGGAGCACGATTTTATTCCTCTATGGATCTCCAATCTGGATACTGGCAGATCGACGTGGAGGAATCGGACCGCGAGAAGACTGCATTCATAACCCCAGATGGATTGTATGAGTTCAAAGTGATGCCATTTGGGTTATGTAACGCCCCAGCTACATTCGAACGAATGATGGACGGCCTCTTGAAGGGTCTTAGGTGGACAATCTGTCTCTGTTACCTTGATGACATAGTCGTCTTTTCCGATGATTTTGAGGAACATCTGAGACGCCTTCAGCTGGTATTGGGCTGTTTGAGGAAGGCTGGCTTGTGCCTCAATCCGGGGAAATGCAGGTTTGGTGCGAAAACTATAACAGTTCTTGGACATAAGGTGAGTGGAGATGGAATATGTCTCGATCCAGAAAAAATTAGAGCAGTCCGTGACTTCCCCAGACCAAAGTCGCTAAAAGAAGTTAGAAGTTTCCTAGGGCTATCTTCCTACTACCGCCGTTTCATACCTAATTATGCCCATATGGCCCAACCATTAAACGCTCTTTTAAAGAAAGATTCAGTGTTTAGTTGGAACATAGAAGAGCGGCACGCATTTGAAGCTCTCAAGTCAGCCCTAATTTCTGAGCCTGTCTTGGGACATTTTGATCATTCATCCCCAACAGAAATACATACTGATGCGAGCAACTATGGAATAGGAGCAGTTTTAGTGCAAATTCAGAAGGGAAAGGAAAGAGCCATTGCCTATGCATCGAGAACGCTCAATAAGGCGGAAAGAAATTATTCAACGACTGAGAGAGAATGTCTTGCTGTTATTTGGGCCATTGGCAAATTCCGGCCGTATGTTTTTGGACGTCAATTCACTATCGTAACTGACCATCACTCCTTGTGCTGGCTAGCCAACCTCAAGGACCCATGTGGGAGGTTGGCAAGATGGGCTCTTCGGCTGCAGGAGTTTGATGTTACTGTTGTGCACAAAAGCGGAAGAAAACATCAGGACGCTGACTGTTTATCAAGAAGTCCCCTAAATTGTAGTGAAGATATAGAAGAAGATATTCCTTGCATAGTTGCCTTACAAAATTTTGGACGGGAACAAATGAAAGACCCGGACCTCACGAAGATAGCCGACAAAATCCAACAGGAAACATCTAACAAGTCCTTTATAAAAATAAACGATACTCTCCATAAAAAAAAATACGATCCAATGGGAAGGGAATGGCTTCTGGTGGTCCCCCGCCACTTGAGGCCTGAAATACTGAGAAACTTACATGATTCTCCCACTTCAGGACATCTTGGATTTACTAAGACATATGATCGAATAAGAAAAAAATTCTACTGGCCCGGAATGTATAGGAATGTTAGGAAGTATGTGGCTCACTGTCCAGATTGTCAGCGACGCAAACGCCAGCCCCAACTCCCTCCAGGACTTTTGCAGCCGATACCTGTGCCTATAGCCGCCTTCGAAAAAGTGGGAATGGATCTCCTTGGAAGGTTTCCAACATCTATGTGTGGGAACCGCTGGATCATTGTCTGTACGGATTACCTCACCAAATTTGCGATCACGAAAGCTCTACCGACAAGTGAATCAGTGGAAGTAGCGAAATTCTTCATTAAATATGTAATTCTGAAGCACGGTGCGCCGAGGGAGGTTATCACAGATCGAGGACGAAATTTTACATCTTCAATGATTCGTGATCTGAATAAACACTGCAGAATAATTCATCGGACAACAACCGCCTACCACCCTTAGACCAATGGACTCACTGAAAGGTTGAATAAGACAATAGCAGATATGCTGTCCATGTATGTGGACGTCAACCAGAAAGATTGGGATGAGATTCTCCCATTCGTGACGTTCGCATACAACACGGCGAAGCAAGAGTCCACGGGGTTTAGTCCATTCTACCTTGTGCACGGGCGTGAGGCGGAGACCCCACTGGACTTGCTATTCCCCAAATTTCCTTCAGAGGATGAAGATGACTTCATCCAGACTCTAGGATCAAGGGCCGAGGAAGCGCGACAGCTGGCACCCATTCACACTATGAGGTCCCAGGGAGAAAATAAACTCCGTTACGACGCCCATCACAGAAACATAGTCTATCAGCCCGGAGATCTCGTTTGGATCTATATCCCTGTGCGCAAGGTTGGCTTGTTTGAAAAACTAATGCGACGTTATTTCGGCCCGTATAGGGTGACAAGAAAAATATCCGATGTGACATATGAAGTAGAGACATTTGGAGACCAGCATGGTCGTCGTAAAACAAAGGACATAGTTCACATCTGCAGGATGAAGCCCTATTTAGATCCAGAGGAGCGGGAGGACCACCTGGAGGAGGGCATGGAGGACAACTTATCAAGTCCTCAAGGGGAAGAAGTTTCAGTGGAGGGAAGGCGACCACCCTTGGCCCAGGAGGAGGTCCCCAGACCGGGAGACCTGGATATCCCTGGCCCTGTTACGCGGTCGCGGGCTCGTACAGGCAGTCGTTGTCGAGGCAGAGTGGAAGACTTGGGAATGTCCATACACAAAAAAGTTCCGTGACAGATAAAATTCGACCTAGGAGCGAAATAATGGAGATAGAAGAGTTCTTACTGTTCTACATGGTCGATGAGGTGGACTTTGGACACAACCGACGAGGGCACCCGCTAATGATGAAGGGCGTGAATCGGAAGCGATATTGTACACTCTGGCAACGCCCTGACACCTTCTAGGCCTCGTTGGATTTCTATCTTAATCTCTTGCTTTAGCTCAACTCTTAATCTATTACAGAGTTTTATTTATTTATCCTCTGTTTGTACAAAGTACATTACATATCATGATGTAATGTCACATGTCACATGTCTCCTGCTGAACATCGGGTCGATGTCCTTTGAGAGGGGGGCTATGTAGCGAGTAATTGGTTTTTATGTAAATATTTTAATTTATTTTTAATGCCTGATTTTTGCATAGGTTTTTGTTCTATTTTGATTCCTATATATACTTTTGCGTGTATTCATTTAGTTGTTCATACTTTTCGGTTGTTCTTCTTTTGACCTCGTTTTGTTTGGTTATTAAAATAACGTTCTTTGTTTACGGATTACCGACTCTACCTTTTTGCTACGCTACAATATAGTATAAAAAATAACATTTCCTGACCTCTCACAAGAGCATTTTATATGGCAGAACGCCAAATATATATATGTTCAGGTATCCAGTCGACTTAAGCTATGGTGTGAGATCCTGTCGACTCTCGCTATACTGTGATATCCTGAGGGTCTCTCGCTGTCGTTACGTAACCGAGAGGGGCAAACCTGTAGTAACCGAGAGGAACAGTCAGGACGTGGAGAGTTTTCCAGTACCTCTCTGCACCTTGAAAGACCTTTAACAGTTCTCACAGAGTACAGGCAGTCGTTGTCGAGGCAGAGTGGAAGACTTGGGAATGTCCATACACAAAAAAGTTCCGTGACAGATAAAATTCGACCTAGGAGCGAAATAATGGAGATAGAAGAGTTCTTACTGTTCTACATGGTCGATGAGGTGGACTTTGGACACAACCGACGAGGGCACCCGCTAATGATGAAGGGCGTGAATCGGAAGCGATATTGTACACTCTGGCAACGCCCTGACACCTTCTAGGCCTCGTTGGATTTCTATCTTAATCTCTTGCTTTAGCTCAACTCTTAATCTATTACAGAGTTTTATTTATTTATCCTCTGTTTGTACAAAGTACATTACATATCATGATGTAATGTCACATGTCAATCATGCGTATAATTATTTATAGATGGGTTTCTATTAGACAACAAGAAAATATTGTTATAAGTATTATACAATATGGGGTTGTTGGTTAAATTACCATATATATATATATATATATATGTCATAATATATGCTCTTCCAGGAATAATAAAGTAAACCTACAGTCAACGAGAGAGAGACGTCGATAGAAGGCAACTAAGTTACGGCCATTTTGAACCACTGGCCACATTCCAGGGGGCGACCGCAGGGTCTTTTCTTGGAACCTCAGGGCTATTTTTGGACAGTCGGGGGGTGGTGCGCGAAAAACGGTCGTTCAGCGGTGATATAACCTCTCGCACTAGCTCTCTCTCGCTGGTTACCTGGGTTATTCCTCTACCAACTCGTCGTGTGATTATTTCTCTTTCCCCACCACATTATTATCACTATATTGCCACACTGAAAGTCGACAGGATCATATCTCAGAAGAGTCGACAGGATCATATCTCATAAATATATAATAAATATAAATATATACATAAACACACACAAATATGGTATTTCCTGACCACTCACATGAGCATTTCTAGATGGGAGAGCGCCATCTAGTGGGATGAATATTAAATAAACGTTGATTTAGCTTGTTCCAAAGATATTTTTGGCCAACCCAATTTCTCGATAAATAAAGAGGTTGGGTTGGAAAAAAATCTTTGGAACAAGGTAGATCAACGTTTATATATGTAGTATTTCCAAAAATATCTAACTTCAAAATTATTCCATACAATAAAAGAAAAATTTACAATCCCACAAAAATATTATTTTTAAACAAAATCAAATGCAATTTTGAAGAAAAAACATATTTGAAGTATATAATCACATACAAATATCTCTATTATATATATTATAATTGATAATAAAAATATATCTATTATAAAAAAGTCCTCTCAACAAAGTTAAAAAATTCCTCGCCAATATTCTACTTATTTTCTCTATCGATATTTTTAGTTTAATTTTACCTTTTTAAATTACATTTAGGAAAATTTTAATATAAGCGAATTTCGATAAACAAGTAAAATATCTTTCAGAATTTATTGGGCAATTTAATCCAAAACCCAACTAATATGGTGGGGATGGGGATTATTGATCCCAATTAAATTAGAAAAAAAATTCTCTTATACCGTTTGCAAATTCTTATATAGAATTTATTTTTGGTGTTCTTCTTTATTGTGATTTACAGCTAACGTGGAATTTCTATTCTGATGAGTTTATCTGACATTTTTGTTATTCTTTATTCCTTTTTACATGTATATGGCACGTTTTTTTTTTTCAATGGAACACCCAATAGAAAATTGTATATTATCCAGTCTCTAAAACGTTCCGCCTTTTTTCTGAGTGTCAATCAAAGTGGATTAGCAAAAAACAAGTAACATATGTGTATATTAATACAAAGCAATAACGCGCTATATATACAACAAATGAAAACATTAAAACTAATATGGTGGGGGAATGGAGAATATTGATCCTAATTAAATTAGAAAAAAAAATGCTCTTATACCGTTTGCAAATTCTTATATAGAATTTTATTTTTGGTGTGCTTCTTTATTGTGAGGCACATCTCACATGAAATTTCTATTTTGATGAGTTTATCTAGCATTCTTGTTACCCCTTATTCCTTTATTATTACAATGCACTAGCGCGCCATCTGTTATGAAAATTTGAAACTATTTTAGACGCGTAGGATTCTTTTTGATATTAAACAATTTCTATTGCCCTTACTGCAATGGAAAAATTAATGAGAGGGCCTGGCTCATCAGTGGTGAAGCCTCCCAGCGGTTTCGCCAGTTTTATCTTATTCCTTTTTACATAAAGATAGAGGCTGCCTAGCCGGCATTCATAGTTCTTAAAATTGAAGATACTCGGCCAGTAAATCTTTTTTATTATCTCGAGGTTTCAACAAAATTCTTTTAACGCCTTACCAAATGTTTTAACTTTTGTTTGCTCCTAATGAGGACAAAATATTTTTGTCAAAACGAAAATATAATAAAAAATATTTACTGGCCGAAGTAACTTCCTTATTATGTGTATAAATTATACGTTTTTTAAAAAATAGATCACCAAATATAAAATTCTATAATATCCAGTCCCTAAATCTTTCTGCCTCTTTCCCGAGTGTCAATCTAAGTGGATTCGCAAAAAAGGTCACATATTTGCATATTAATAAATAACGCGCCATCTGTATACAACAAATGAGAACATTAATTTTATTTTATTTCGACTTAGAACGCTATGTCCCCCTATGGACACTCACACTTTAAAAATAAATAAAACATTGAAAGAAAGTTATTTTAAATATGTACAATAATTAATATGCAAGTTATTTAGATGAAAAGTGTAAAAATATAAACACAATTGAAATATGTACAAAGGGTTGATATGCTAATCTAGCTAAATGAAATCAATTTGTAAAGTATTGTATGTATTCGAGAAAAACAATTTACAGATTGAAGTAATTTTTAATGGAATATTTTAGAATGAAAATATGCAAGATATCTAAGAAATATTTAATTAAAGTATTGTTAACAAGAGTTAATTTCTAAATAAAAGCGTTTCAATGGTATTTATTAGTTTCCTATATAATTCAAAATAAATCTGCAAAAAATAGTTGAATTTTAAATATTTGTCTTTTTTTTTTTGTAATTAGATCAAACGGGTTTGGTACATTTAGTCCATTGTTTATTCTATACTCTTGGAAGACGGGGCAATTAGAATATTAAGACGCAAATGTTTCTTTCACAAATAAATCAAACTTCTACTGTCCTTACTGCGATGAAAATATATTGGGAGGGCTTGGCTCATTAGTAGTGAATGATCCAATACAGTATTAGATCTCTAAAGAAGCGGTCTGGTAGATTATATATATATATATATATTGGCAACCCCCTAGGAGGGTTCACCATTGATGATTCAAGTCCTCCCAATATTTTTTAAATCGCAGTAAGGACAGTAGAAGAAGTTTGTTTTATTTGTGAAAGAAATGCTCGCGTCTAATGATTTTATTTGTTGTATATGTGAATATATTTACATACAGTTACGAGCGTCATGGCCTCTGTCACGGTTTGCCGGCGCCCTCCTATTGGTCGGCTACGATCACGCCACCTTTGCCCCCCCCCCCCCCATCATTTGGTGCCGCCAATGCGCGAGACACTTCTGTCACCGTTTGCTTTTGGTTCAGTGGTAGAATGCTCGCCTGCCACGTGGGCGCCCCGGGTTCGATTCCCGGCCGATGGTTTGGAGCGGGACGTTTCACAAGAGTGACATCTACGGCGTCAATTTATAATTGTAACGAATAGTATTTGAATAAAAGCATTTAATCGGGTAAACCCCGGGCGTTGCCCGGGTCATTCGGCTAGTATTTACATATAGGCAACTCTGCCTTTGCCGGTCCCAAGTCCGGATGAAAAAGGAGGAGGGGGGGGGGGGCTGTAACAAGCTCACTAAAAAACCTGGGCTCAGCTGGCCCGGCTGATAGTGCCCTGTAAGGGCTCTTAATCCAGGGATACAGGATGAGCAGCGTTTGTACTCCATGTTAGGAGTGGCTGTACATGGCGTCTGTTCCTCATGTCAGAGGTGGCCATTTCTTTTGGAGCTAAGTCGGCCTGCTACTGAGTAGTGCTCCCAGTCTTGATGACAAAGGTAGACGCATTCTACTTCACCCAGTCATTATAGTTTCAAGCTTTACAAGCTTGATACCCTAATATGATTATGTGGAGATAGGAAAGAAGAAGAAGACATATATGCAATAGTGTTTTCAGTATGCTTTCTTCTTTGAGCGCAAATATTATTTTTCAGTTTATTCAACACCTTTTAAGTTCCATTATATATTTTTAAACGCTTATTTTTAACTGATATATTATTAAACGTATTCTCTTAATAATTCGAAAAATATATTTCGAAAATATTTATCATAAAAATGCCTCAATCCTATAGTATATAAATAAATGGTGCGTGGTGTGTTAATATTGATACATTTCTAATTTAAAAAAAAAAAGAACAATGAAATTCATATAAAAAGTTTCTTTTAATTTTGGTTTTTGCAAGATTTCAAGCAAATTTTGTGCTCTTTCACGTGTAATATTTCCCGTTGAAGAGCAAAAAATTTCCTAGAAAGCTTTCAAAAACCAAAATTAAAAGAAACTCTTTACCTGAATTTCATTGTTCCTTTTTCAAATAATTTCTGGGTACCTATTGTTCACATTTCTAATTATACAAATTGATTTATTTTATTTATTATGGACTTTTATAATGGAAATTTGTTATTTGATATATTAAAATATGCGAATACATGAGTGGCCTGTACACTATTAAATAAATTGGCCCCGATTAAAAAGTAAATGAATAATAATATTATTTCAAAAATGCACCAGAAATATGATCGTCCTTCTCTATTTTATATAATAGCTTATATATACATATATAGTATATATACTGTACAATATACTGTATAAAATTTCATTTATATGTTAAATATATGTTCATATGTTAATAAAATAATGTATGTAAATCATAATACACTCTAGATTGTTTTGTTATTTTCAAGATATTTATTTAAAAAGGTAGTAATATATCAAGATATTGGATATAGAAATATTTCAATTTATTTTGAATGCTTTTCACTTTTTAGATAGTGCTTTATCAATTAATTAAGAAATAACATGAACAAAAAACTGATATTTGAAGACTTTTTTTGTTGTATTCCACTATCACTTTATAATGAAACGTTTATGGAAGATTTTACTTAATTACTTTATAGAAAATAAGAGAGATAAACAATTTATTAATAAAATTATCAACTGTATATTTTTTACACATTATAAAATTCTTTTAAATCATATTTACTCTTTGTCATTGCAACATCTTCGTACACATTTATTTTTAGCAAATCTTTATTGTCTTAGTAAAGTCTGATACAGCCTTTTATTGTTTATTTTCGAAACGCCAAAAAGTGACAAAAACAAATCAAAAAGGGATGATGATAACCTGCGTCTTGCAGATTAACATTTTCATAGAAACATATATATATACATATTTATTGCTAGCTATATATCACCATCTTCTCTCTTCAAACACGAAATCTCACAGGCGGTCTCCTCGCTCGAGGTGGGTTCCGCCTTAGGACAGGACCCTCCTCTTTCAAGGCCTCGGGGTCCAGCGAGCGAAGAGGCTCCAATGACTTTCCATCGTCTGTATCACTCTGAACCTCTGAATCTTGATCCGACCGCTGGCTAGTTAGTCCTGGCGACAGCGACTCCATATAACCTCTGTCTCGTACAACCTCCGAGATTATGGCACTGGGACCTGCTCCTCTTGAGTGCTCGGGTTGACGCTCTCCATTTCCACTCTCATCTTCCTCACCATTCCTCCACCTTTTTCTAATTTGATCCCTGTGATAGGCCTTTACCTGTCCGTGGATCAAAATGGTGTAGACTCTAGTTCCCTTCTTGCCCACAATTTTTCCTGGGATCCATTTATCACCACCTCTAAAGTTTTTACACCACACTAAATCATCTATCTGGAATTCTTCCAAATGGGTTCGCCGATCATACTTCATTTGCCTGGCTTGCTGGTCCCTAACTCTAGATGCCAAGCTGGGATGTATCAACGATACTCTGGTTCGAAGCGCGCGCCCAATAAAGAGCTCTGATGGAGTCTTTCCCGTTGTCACATGCGGGCTGCTTCAATATGCCAGAAGAACTTTTGATAAGGTGTCTTGAATGGTGTGTATCCCCAATTTTCCTTTTATTTTTATCCAGGGCAGTCTTAATTGTTCTAACCGCTCTTTCAGCCAAGCCATTACTTTGCGGGTGGTACGCCGGGATCAATGTTTGTTTAATTCCATTTCCTTCCAGAAAACCTTTCATTTCACTAGCAGTAAACTGAGGTCCATTATCAGATACAAGTTCCTCCGGTAGACCATAGGAAGAAAAAAGTCGCCGTAGTTTCTCAATGGTTTTGCGTGTGGTGGTCTCTCTCATTGGGATGGCTTCGATCCACTTCGAATGACTATCTACTACTATTAATAAATTAATGTTTTCCTTATTTGCAAAATCAATGTGGATTCTTTGCCAAGGTCTGGTTGACCATCTCCAGGGTTGCCATTTTCCTTTATTTGGCCCATCCTGGGATTGCTGACAGCTTCTGCACTTATTTACCAAAAACTCGATTTGGGTATCTAGATTTGGCCACCAAAATGTGATCTTGCTACAGCCTTCATTTTGTTCATACCGGAATGAGTCTCATGAAGACAGTTCAACATTTTTATTCTGAGAGATGGTGGAATGACAACTCTCATTCCCCAAACCAAACACTCCCCATCTACAGTTAGCTCAAGTTTCCTTTGAAAATAAGGTCTGAGGTGATCAGCCACCTTTTCAGGCCAGCCTTGCTGAGTATAAAATTTGGCCAATGAGAGCACTTCGTCTTTTTCAGTTTCCGTGGCAATTTCCTCTGCTGTGATCGGCAATTCTTCCACATAGGATAAAGCATAGACATTATTTAATCTTGGAATTTCTTCACAGCCCACAGGAAAACGTGACAGAAGATCTGCATTCCCATGGTCTTGAGTTCTTCGAAATTTAATATCGTAAGTATAAGCTGACAAAATAAGCGCCCAACGCTGCAATCTTGAAGTAGATAAGGTGGGGATTCCTGATCTTGAGCCCAAAATGGTCACCAATGGCTTATGGTCTGTAATAAGAATAAATTTTCTTCCATAAATAAATTGATGAAACTTGGTAACTCCATAAATAATGGCTAGAGCCTCCTTCTCAATCTGAGAATAATTTTGTTCTGCTTCCGATAAAGTCCGTGAGGCAAACATAATCGGTCTCTCCTGGCCTTCTATAATATGTGACAACACAGCGCCCACTCCAATCTGCGATGCATCAGTGGCCAAACACAATGTCAAAGTCGCATCATACGGGACTAGCACCCTCTCAGAGGTAATGCTATTCTTGCACTTGTCAATGGCCTCTCCACATTCCTTTGTCCAAACCCAAGGACGTTTTTTGTGAAGAAGCTCATGAAGAGGCTTCAAAAGTTCTGGCAAATTGGGTATGAACTTCCCATAAAAGTTTACCAAACCAAGAAATGACCTTAATTCAGAGATATTCGTAGGCGTTTTGGCCTTCTGTATTGCTTGTACCTTATGATCTAAAGGTCTGATGCCCTCTTCCGTGACAAGATGTCCTAAATATTCAATTTCTTTTTGCAAAAATTCACATTTTTCTTTCTTTAGTTTGATATTATACTTCGCCAAGCGAGCAAATATAGTCTTCAACAACGCCAGATGTTCTTCAATTGATGCTGTGGCTATAAGGACATCATCAATATAACAAATTACGCCTCCTATACCCGACAAAACCTTATCCATTACAGATTGAAAATAACTGGGCGCATTTGCCAATCCAAATGGCATTCTCTTAAACCTGAAAAGCCCTTTATGAGTATTTATCGTTAGTAACGGTCGGGTGCCTGGGTCCACCTCTAATTGCAGATAAGCGTTCCTCAAGTCCAATTTAGAAAAGTATTTTCCCTTGGCCAATGTGGAGAATAAATCTTGCTGTGTGGGAAGGGGATAGGCCGCAGTGTCCAAATATTTATTTAGAGTTACCTTGAAGTCGCAGCAAATTCTGATCTCTTTATTTTTCTTCGGCACTACAACCACTGGAGTGGCCCATTTACTGCTCGCCACCTCACATAGATAACCCTTAGCCACCATTTTGTCTAATGCTTCAGTAACTGCTGGCCTAATGGCGAAAGGCACCGGACGAGCCTTATGGAAAATTGGATTCACATCACACATGTTTACTGAAAATGTGAAACCTTTTATTGGTTCAGTAGTCTCCACAAATAGGGCTTGATTTTCCTTCAAAATTTCCTCAATGGTAATTTCCACAGGCATATGTTTTACCGCGAAACAGCCCAATTTCAATCTATTTATCCATTCTCTTCCCATCAAAGCCCTCTTTTCTCCTTTCACCACCAACGCTCTAAGTTTGTAAGTAATATCTTGACACTCCACTTTGACATTGATTTTACCCAGAATGGGTACCACGGTACCATCATAAGTTCTTACAATAATACTCGCTTTTTCCAATTTCAAGTGTTGAAGACTATTTTTAAAATCCTTTTCTGATATCAGTGTTAGACCACTACCCATATCCATTTCAAATTTAATAAAGTTTCCTTCTACTTTTAACTCCATCAGATAGGGAGGGTCACTTGAGGCAAAATTAATTTTATACTCAGGTATCGTCACGCTTATAATTTTCTGGACATACTCTTCCTCCTCTTCTTGGTCTCCTATCTGATGTATATTTCCCGGCTGATTCTGATGTTGCCTTAGATTTCTTCTACTGCTCCAACATATTGAGGCAATGTGTCCTTTTTTATTACACTTAAAGCATATCGCCTCCTTAAATCTACATAGTTCTTTATGCTGTTTACCACAATGTTTACATTTGCCATTCTGGAAATTTGATTCAACCTTGCGTTCCATCCTCAACTTATCTACACAATCTTCACCCTGCTCCAAGTGAAATAATTTTGTATTTTTCTCGGCCGCTTCCATAGATAATGCTATCTCAATTACTTTAGCTAAAGAAATGTCGCCCTCCGACAAAATTCTATTTTGTATTTTGGCATTATATAATCCACAAACCATTTTATCACGTAAAGAATCCTCCAGAAAATTTCCAAAGTTGCATGAGGAAGCCAAACGCTTAATTTCCACCAAGTAATCCGAGATGCTTTCTTCCTTTAATTGCATTCTTTTAAAAAAAATGAACCTCTCTACTACAATTGAGCGCTTTGGAGAGAAGTGCCTTTTCAAGATATCTATTAGGTTATCAAAAGTTTTATCTTTAGGTAGAATAGGACTGCACAAATTCTTCAAAACACCATATGTTTTACTTCCCATGAGGGTTAGGAGATAAGCCTTTTTCTTCTCATCCCCTACCTGCTCCAATATGAGAAACTGTTCCAATCGTTCATAAAACGTTTCAAAAGTTTCAGTTTCCTCATTATATTCCTTAAATTGGTAACTAGCCATTTTTTTTCACTCTTTCTTAAATTTGCATCCTAAAACTTTGCAATTTGTGTCTTTTAAAATTTACTTTCAATTATATGCTAAATCAAAGATATTTTCTAAAAATATTTACTTCAAAATTCGAGGGTACTTACTCTTATATCCTCGTCGCCAAATGCAACATCTTCGTACACATTTATTTTTAGCAAATCTTTATTGTCTTAGTAAAGTCTGATACAGCCTTTTATTGTTTATTTTCGAAACGCCAAAAAGTGACAAAAACAAATCAAAAAGGGATGATGATAACCTGCGTCTTGCAGATTAACATTTTCATAGAAACATATATATATACATATTTATTGCTAGCTATATATCAGTCATCATATGTATTCATATTTATAGATATTTCATATTGACTGGTCAATTCTATATAATATAAATAATGAACGGTCAATATAATTATTCTTTTTTATCATCTTTCTGCATCTTCGTTTTCTGGCTTCTGTAAATAACGACCATCCGCGTCGTTAGTTAGATTTAATATCTAATCTAAATTACCCAATTTCTTTATAAATATATTGTATAATCCTATTAAAATTGTCTAAATAAATACATATAGAAAATGATTAGTACGAGGTAAAATAATTTGTTTACAACTACGCGCGGTAACCTTAAAACACAACATATAAAAAGATAGACAATTTAAAAAATATATTCTTCTAAAAATGTCATGTGTAGTAAAGCTAAAAGTATATATATTTTAGTAGCATTTGATATTTCAATTTTAGATAAGTCATGGTTTACTCAAGGCTAGAATCACGTTGAATACATTTTACAATTTCATATATATACGTATTTAACGAAATATTAAATTGATGTTAGGCAAATAAAAAATATTTTCAATGAATTCAAATATTTTACTTGAAAGAAATCAATCTAAAAAGAAACCATTCAGACATGAGAATTAATTTTTATTTTGAAAGTTTTTAAAATGTTGAATGTAAAGTAGACATTCTATATAAAATAAATTTTAAGTTTTTTTTCAGAAAAACGTAGTTCAATATTTTGATATTTTGGTGAATTAAACAAAGACAATAATTTGGATATCTATACAGATATACTAGAAGTTTAGAAGTAAATAAAGAAATAACCATATTATTTTTTTTCAATTTAGTTTTCTAAATTTCCTCAATACATACTTGTCTATATAAATTAAGTTCTCACAATTTATTTCTATGTATATTAATTATTTTGTATAATACGAAATAAAAATTTCAAAAATTTTAAATCTTAAAAATATTGTCTTATTACTTAATGCCTAAATATTAGAATATTCTTTGAAATTTATTTGAAAATTGTATGTTATATGTGTGAAAAAAAAACATGCATATTTTAAATCAATAGATGAAATAATATTTAAAGAAACAAAAATACCACTAGAACCTTATTTCTTTGTAGAATTAGAATTTTCAAACACACTTTCCAATATCGGTAAAGATAATTCGAGAACGTGTGTGAATAATGCATGTATATGTCAAATAAATAGATGAAAGAATATTTAAATAAACAAAATTATCACTAGAAACGAGAACTTATTTCTTTGTAGAATTGCAAATTCAAACATAGTTTCATATATTGGTAAAGAAAATTAGAGTATGTGTGTGAATAATGCATTCATATTTTAAATCAATAGATGAAAGAATATTTAAAGAAACAAAAATATCACTAGAAACGAGAACTTATTTCTTTGTAGAATTAAAAATTCAAACAGTTTCATACATCGGTAAAGAAAATCAGTGTACATTTGTGAATAAAGCATTCATATTTTAAATCAAAAGACAATAGAATATTTAAAGAAATACAAATATCACTAGAAAGGAATTAAAAATTCAAACACAGATTCATATATCGGTAAAGAAAATTAGAGTATGTGTGAATAATGCATTCATATTTTCAATCAAAAGACGAAAGAATATTTAAAGAAACAAAAATATCACTAGAAACGAGAACTTATTTATTTGTAGAATTAAAAATTCAAACACAGTTTCATACATTGGTAAAGAAAATTAGAGTATATGTGTGTATATTGCATTCATATTTTAAATCAATAGACGAAAGAATGTTTAAAGAAACAAAAATACCACTAGACCCTTATTTCTTTGTAGAAGTAAAAATTCAAAGACAGTTTCATATATCGGTAAAGATAATTCGAGAACGTGTGTTGCATTTATATTTCAAATCAAAAGACGAAAGAATATTTAACGAAACAAAAATATCACTAGAAAGAGATCTTATTTCGTTGTAGAATTAAATATTCAAACATGGTTCATATATCATTAAAGAAAATTTGAGTATATGTGTGTATATTGCATTCATATTTTAAATAAAAACACGAAAGACTATTTAAAGAAACAACAATATCACTAGAAAGAAATTAAAAATTCAAACACAGTTTCATACATCGGTTAAGAAAATTGAGTATGTGTATGAATAATGCATATATATTTTAAATCAATAGACGAAAGAATATAAGAATATTTAAAGAAAGAAGAACAACAATTTGAAGAAATTAAAAATTCAAACACAGTTTCATATATCGGTAAAGAAAATTAGAGTATGAGGAGGGAGAGAAAGTTTCACTTATTAAACCAAGAGAATTCTCCACAATTACAGCAGAGTTGTAGAAAGTAAACCGCGAAGTGGTTGAAATATTGAAGAGGCAGGAAATGGCTGTGAGGAACATCCTATCCTTAGTAATTAGGAACATTCCTTTCTTGTTGTTCTATAGAATTCCTAATCAGTAGAATATTTGGGAACTTTGTGTAAATTCTATCTTGAGGTTAGAGGGGCGTGAATAAGGATAAAATTAATTTTCTCTCTCTTTTGAGGGAGTTAATTATAATTCGATTATAGAGCTGCACGCTAGAGGCTCTTCAGTGATCCTATTGGGTTACTCATCAATAAGATGAATCAATTAATATAATTTAATTAGGTTTTCTTTCATTAATTGTGAATGGTTAGTTTCTTTATATAGAAGAGAATATTCAATTCTCTTTATACAAATATGATTTGAATATTTGGCATGTTTAATTATTTATCATTATATTTACATATATATTTGAATAGATAGAATCTATGAAATATTAAATTCTACTTTGGGTTTTAATTTTTATGATAAATTTGAATGAAATGTTTATTCATATAATGGTGTCTTTAATACTTCAAAATTATAAGTGGTACATTCAAATTATAGCGTTTTCATTCTTTATTGAAATATATATTGTTGTAGTGCATAGGGGTATGGCATTCATATGCAAAAAAGGTATATTTCCCATTCATTAAATGTATAAAGAAAATTTTATTGAAAGCCTTAAAGATATTTCGTTTGGGGTCCTTAATGTTGTGCTGAGTTGTGAATATATATGTTATATAAAAATATTATTTAATATTTTAAATTATAATTTCATAGATTCCAATACTCTGCTAAATCGACCGCCAGAGGTCACTCTTCCCCTATAAAAACTCGTTGTTGTTTTATCCCAATGGCCGGCTCTGAACTTTTGTACATTATGTAAATAATATTTTGTTTTCCTTATTCTACTCGCCTTAAGCCAGGCAGTACTTTAATCAAATTATGTTATTTTTATATATTCCATAAGTTCAATTAAAGCAATATCTGATCAAAACTATTTTTAGTATTATACTTTCAAGATTTTAACCACGACTGCATCACCAATACCATTTAGTACTAAAAAGAGCCAACAAATAACTCCATAGCATGATCTCCAAGATGATCAAAAATACAAGAGAAAATATATTTTTTTATTATTATATAATATATATATATTAAGTAGTGTTATATATATATATATATGATATATGAAAAACATTGATATAGGAGAATATGTATAGATAGTTTAAAAGAAGGTAGATAATTATAATATTTATCTACATCTTTTTAACTATCCAAATTCACCTTCGCGTTATACCAATTTTCTTTAATATATTATAAATATTATAAAACTATTTTAGAGGCGTAATATTCTTTTTAAAATAAAACAATTTCTACTGTCCTTACTGCGATGGAAAAATTTTAATTTTTCCATCGCAGTAAGGACAGTAGAAATTGTTTTATTTTAAAAAGAATATTACGCCTCTAAAATAGTTTTATAATTTGATAACAGATGGCGCTCTAGTACATCGTAATATTATAAATATACTACTACTTTACTGTTCTGTAGTAGCTTGATATACTGACATTATACCTTCAATTTGATATCAAATTATTCTGATGCTTTTTTAATCATTATATAATATGTGAAAAAATAGTACAAATGTGAAATTGTACTTGATAAGGTGAATAAATTAATAAAAAGGGATCTCCTCATCATGCAGCTGAAGGTTACTGATAGCTGATGCCATTTATTGAAATAAATATAAACTATTCTTTGATTTTTAATATTCCTGAATTGGCCAAATACCCTATTTTGATTAATCAAGAAAAGCTAACCAAGTACGCGTTTCGGGATTTTGGCCCTTATCAGCATGGTGCAAGATGTATCTCAATGACAAAAAAAGAAACTGGTCATTCAGGCATCCTTAAAAATCTATAAAAATGTAGTTAAAGCCAGAAGTACGTGAGAATGCGAAACAATGTGAAAGAAAATAGTACAAATGTGAAATTATACTGAAATAAGGAGATGCCTTTCTCTTAATTATATAATAATATTAATATATATTGTGGGAATAATCAATTAACTGATGTACCAACTAAATAAGTACATAAGTATAAAATAGAATTTATAAATAATCATTATCTTGAGGAGAGAGTGATGGCGAGTTACTGGAACGTCAAAAACTACATAAAATATTGATGTAGTCATATACCTTTATCTCCAAACAACATATTATCTTTAAAATTGATAAATATCATTTAATAATATATCATAGATTATATATATATCATAGATATTTATTTATTAACATCCTATAATGCGATTTCCCAAACTCAGGGATATTTGCGTCAATCCATTTATTTACATCATAACAAATTGGCTATATACATGCTTATATATATACATTTCCAATATTTTACATTATTATCTGAAACAAATATTAGTCAAGGAGAAAAAAGACAAACCTATAAAAGCAATTTCCTCAAAATTTCCTTTTCTCTCTTTTCCAGATCAAAAGATAGTTGTATAAATATCTACAAAATTGATTAAAGTTTTTATATGTTTTTTTCTCATCTATGAATTCATGTAGCTGTCCGATCCAACCAAAATTTCTTTCCCTATAACCCCGAAAAAATGGGCATTCCAGAAGTATATGTTTCGAATCTTGAAATTTACCTCCGTAGAAGCATCACGGGTATGAAATATTTCGTGAATAATAGTATATAAAAACAGTTTTCAACATTATTGCTACGTGGGAAGCATTAGATATATACATTGTGGGACTGTCAAAAATGAAAGAGACGATAAAGATGGAATCGGGTATAGTGTCGTCAATACAGAAAGTGTATATATATAGAGGACCAGTACTCACTGTTCACTGAATCCAAAAAGAAGGATCAGGCCGACTACACAGAGGAGCAGCGACCTTGCCCAGGACGGAGTGGACATCGTTGGAGACTGTAACAGAACAATATATTAACATAAGCTAAATTCAGATATGGAAAGCTAGATTTTATGCAAATATTTTCTATATTAAAAGCAATAACGCGCTATCTATATATATAGGAAATGAAAACATTAAGGTAGAATTGTTTCTTTTATACACAAAACAAACATCTACTGTCCTTAGGATGGCTTGACTCATGAGTTGTGAGCGAGTTTCTTCATTTATTTGCAAATTTTGCTCTTTCAAGCAAATTTTGCTCTTTAACAGGCTGTTTCATAAATAAAGGGATCAACGCGCGTGGGTGGATCAGACATTAATACAGCTAAGTAACACCTAAAAATGAATAAATAAACTCTTTGCCCAGAAGTTATTTATTTTCTCTGATTAACAGCTGGGTAACTATTGCTTGCAGAAATATAATAAAAAAATATATAGATTATATGAGAATAAATAACTTGCTGATCTGAGAAGATGTTCTTAGGAACAGGTAGGTGAGTTTTAGCCTATTTGATAATATTATTAGATACTAAATAGCCTCACGAATTATTCGAATGTCTAGCAAATCGTTGGTGACTTACCCTGTCGGATTGTAACTTCAAATTTGAACTATCTATTATCAATATAACTCGCACATTCGACCAATATATGTGATTATATGAACCTAAATACATAATAATAATAATATTAATAAACACAATTAAGATATGATGGTGAAAACGATATTATCTAACAGAAAAATGCCGAATATATTTTTGAAGGTCTCTAAACTTATTTTGATAAAACATCCTCCAGACTAGGGGTCGGCAAATTTCGGCTCGCGAGACACATGCGGCTCTTTGGATATGAATCTGCGGCTCTTCATATAATTCCATACGCAAATATTATTTATGCGAGTACTATTTATTGTTGGCGAGAAAAAAAATTGTCGCTCTTTAAAAACTTTGAAATTTTGTAAATTGTAATTTTTGACTTTTCCGACTCAAAGGTTTGCCGACCCCTACTCTAAAGGTATGAGGGCGTATTGTCCGTTTGAACTCACCGTTGATAAAACTGCTATGCTTCACATTATGATGCTATGCAGTATCAAGAGGTCAAAGAGAAACAATAAATATATTTAACATCAATTTAGATCCAATATATCGGTGAAAATTATAAACATATTTTTTACGCTACTTTTATATAAATATAATTTGAGTTAAATTTATTTCTACAACCCTTATCCAGCGATGACTAAAAAAAATATTATTTCTCTCTTTTAAATTTTATTCACACATCACACATATCAGGATAATAGCACTATAGAAATATAGAAAATTGTACTTATATATATTTTAGAAGAAAAGTATAAAATATCTTTATGATATTCACCAATATATTGTTTAAAAAAAGAGGATAATTATGAATAAAACAATCAGCAGGCCAGTTTATACACGTATGTTTCAGAAATGTATTATAAATTTATTTACGCGATTAGAGCCTACAAAACTACTTAATCCAACTGCCCCCATAATTTAGAGAACCTCCCCCTTATCACATATTATATTGAATCTAAAATAATTAAATTTGATTTGGCTCAACATTCAATAGAGTACCAAAAATCTTTTAGACTCATGCTCCAAATATATTTAGATAATTTTTTGTCCAAATTGATTAATTATTTTAAAAACAAATGAAAAGTTTTGAAACTTTTCCCCGTTTGTATATCCAGTAATTTCTTGTTCTAACTTTTACAATACACAGTTGACAACAAACCACGGAAATACCAGGGTATTTTGGTCAACAGTTTGTTGTGAACGCTACCTCTCACTGTTGACAAGGAAACCGAGAATTCGAGATACCAACTGTTGGAATGCTCACTCTTCTTTAGCGCTATATTACAAACAGTTAATAATGTTGAAGATTTATATGGCTTTGTGAATACCGGTGAAAATTGTCAGATATTTACATACTTTTGTAATTATATATTATATGACTATATTTTTAACCTGAAAGGATCAGGTTCCTAATTTATCTGATCTTTTTTTCCTTGCATAATGAGTTTATAACTGTTTTGTCTGAAAATTGTAAATAAAGGCAATTACCACTAGCGGGAATATCGCGTTTGTCTGTTGAAATAATATTCTCCAAAAATACGCGTAAATGAATATAAATGCTATCTTATTTCACTTTATATGAGGCTATATAACTAAAGGTTAATCAATATAAACGTATTATATACCAGGTATTGATTTTATGCATATTGAAAACATTTAAACTATAAAAAATAAAATAATAAAAATTACCCATCAAAGTAGACGCTATACCTACGCGCCATCTTTTGACGGTCTCTGAAATCTAGTGGCCGTTCTCGAGTCGATGACAAAACCACAGCAGCTTCAGCAAATGCAGAACGTACATATGAAGACCATGAATGGGTGCGAATTTCATTAAGTTAAAACTGAATGACTTACAAATGATAGTCAATATATGGTATATCGTTTTTTGCCGAAAAATATGAAATGTTTCTTAAAATATAGATTAATATCTCCATTTCAAAACCTTTAAACTATTTTCTGAACAAATAATTAGCCTAGTTACTTCTCCAGATAAACATGTCTTTCGTTTAAGTAAAGTCTCCTCCTTGCGAAAGGTTGTAGTTCTATTTTTAAAAGTCTCCTCCGGAATATATATAAAATAATAAATTAAACGACTTCCGAGGATGAGCTTTCTATTTTCCTTATCCATTGCAGCTTTTAAATGAGTAGATATTTTATCGGAGGCTATTTTATTTATTATTTGAACATGGTTTTGATAAATTCCCTTTGTACCTAATAATCCAAGCCCGCACTGAACAAACGAGGCCAGGTGGGCTATCTGAAGTTTCCAAACCTGGTCTGGTAGCTTTGTTACCAATCTGAGCCATCGCGTAATATACGGAAAATATATGTCGTAGAGTTTGAAAATATATTTTGATGCATAAGAATGAAGTATACGACAATCTCACAGATACCTTTCAAATCATAGGATAATATATTTATTGTAGAAATAATATATAATAAACACAATATATATATTCGAAACTATTTTAAAGGCGTAAGATTCTCTTTGAATTTAAACAATTTCCACTGCCCTTACTGCAATGGAAAAATTAATGGGAGGGCCTGGTTCATCAGTGGTGACCCCCTCAGCGGTTTCGCCAGTTTAATCTACCATACCGCTGTTATATCGCATTTTTGGAACTTCTTTTTAAAATGATACTGTTGGTAGACTCTTGGAATGGGTATTCTACATTTCAAGACTCTACCAACAGTATCACTATAAAAGGAAGTTCCAAAAATGCAATATAACAGCGGTATGGTAGATTATACTGGCGAAACCGCTGGGAGGGTTCACCACTGATGAGCCAGGCCCTCCCATTAATTTTTCCATTGCAGTAAGGGCAGTAGAAATTGTTTAAATTCAAAAATAATCTTACGCCTTTAAAATAGTTTCGAATTTTGATAACAGATGGCGCACTAGTGCATCACAATATATATAAATATATGGAAGCAATGGTCGCCTCTCCCGTCAAAATAAACGTCAGAATCTGACGCCATCTATTGACCGTCGCCGCAACTAGCGGCATCGGGTCGGTGACAAAGCCACAACACCAACTTTGGCAAACTGATAAGCGTCCAGCTAGAGACCATGGTTTCGGGCTAATGGCCCTCGTCAGTCTAGGGCGGACTTTATTCCATGAGATCCACACTGAATCTAATGGAATCCTCATAATCTACCAAAGAGGTGTTTAGTTGGCAATGTGGCTAGGCCAAATCTATTGGCAAAACATAGATGGAAAATTTGCCGGGAGGAAGTTAATCTATGGAAGCAATGGTCGCCTCTCCCGTCAAAATAAACGTCAGAATCTGACGCCATCTATCTGGCGACCATTGCTTCCATGGATTAATTTCCTCCCGGCAAATTTTCCATCTATGTTTTGCCAATAGATTTGGCCTAGCCACATTGCCAACTAAACACCTCTTTGGTAGATTATGAGGATTCCATTAGATCCAGTGTGGATCTCATGGAATAAAGTCCGCCCTAGACTGACGAGGGCCATTAGCCCGAAACCATGGTCTCTAGGTGGACGCTTATCAGTTTGCCAAAGTTGGTGTTGTGGCTTTGTCACCGACCCGATGCCGCTAGTTGCGGCGACGGTCAATAGATGGCGTCAGATTCTGACGTTCATTTTGACGGGAGAGGCGACCATTGCTTCCATGAATTAATTTCCTCCCGGCAATATATATACATTGTGCATTTTACGTTGTCACGTTGGTACATTTTAAATCAATACATATTATCTTTGTTTCTCTTCACATTACAAACGTCAAATAAGAAATTATTTAGTATAAAAAATATTTTCAAATTCGATTTATAACAAAAGGTTGTAGAAGGGTGATAATTATGTACTGAAATGTAGGCAAAAAAAATAGTAATTAGTAATTATCATTTAGTAATTATTTGATAGCAAGTTCTATTAATTGTAATCACACATTTATATATACACATGTTATCATTAATAGTATATTAAATATATTAAATATAGAGGTAAATATAAAACACACCTTTCCCTTAAACTAATGAATATATCTGAAGTAGTTCTGGATCACAAGTGGGCGATAGACTTATAATCAAGCTATTAGAATCCAATAAATAAATGTGAAGTGATATTTGTTCAGCATATCAAATAAGAGATATTACTAAGTTCTAAATTAGAAAGGCCATTCTCCCCTGTCAAACAAACTTGTATGTACATTGGTCCTTTTATCGATCTCACTCTTTAATTCAACCAGAACAAAGGTAGGATTAACGAATTTGACTACATTTGCCTTAGGTAAATGAAAGATCTATTTTGGAACATTCTTTGTTGGTGTCCGACCTAATTGATTTTAAAGTTTAAAGTGTGCGTGTGTTGTTTGCGAATAGATTAAAATGTTAAAATTGTGTGCATAGAAATATATATTCAAAATATCGTAATATATGTTTTTAATAATATTCTTTGAATATATGGCATCAACTAGTTTTGAGACAGTCATTCATTTATTGTCAAATTCGGGAGTTAGCAGGTTTTATATATCACATTGCAGTAACGATTTTCATCGGCTTAATTTATTTAATAGTGAAGGTTTGTGCTTAATGTTCTTATTTATTATATATACACATAATACATTGTGTATACAACTACATTATTTAATGTTTAGTTATCAAAATTCGAAACTATTATAGACGCGTATGATTCTTTTTAAGAATAAAACAAATTCTACTGTCCTTACTGCAATGGAAAATTTAATGGGAACGCCTGGTTCATCATGATCTGGTGAACCCTACCAGCGGTATCGGCAATTTTTCCATTTCAGTAAGGGCAGTATAAATTGTTTAATTTTTTAAAGAATTATACGCATCTAAAATAGTTTCGAGTTTTCATAATAGATGACGCGCTATTACAATATAATGTTTAATCATATTAAACAATTCAGTAGATATTTTTTACAATTCAAATTAATTCAGTATATTATAGACTACATTATTTTGGAAGTTATAGGCCAGTATCATATTTTATAAATTTAGTATAGGAAAGGGGTCGGCAACTATTGAGTCGGAAGAGTTAAAAATTACTATTTACAAAATTTCAATGTTTTTAAATAGTCATACGTTTTTTCTTTCCAACAATAAATAGTACTCGCATAAATATAGTTTTAATTTATGAGAATACTACACGTAGCTTCACATCCAAAGAGCCGTATGTGGTTCGAGAGCCACAGGTTGCCGACCCTTGTTCTAGGAGATAGGATTAGATTTTTGATTCTGACTCAAGCGGTTGTACGAAATCATATTGTCACATAGTATTTATTAATTTTATTTATTTAACATAGTATTTATTAATTTTATTATTTTTTTATTAACAGGGTGGTCATTTTTATTTTTATATCTTGCTACTCTGTAAATTTCCCTCGTGGCTTATCTTTTGCTTACCTTTCTTAGTTTGTCCATCCCTGAAATAAATTTTGTTTCCTCCTGAAGTTTTTGTCTTCCCTAATTTTCCACGTGGAAATATTGAAGATTTATTTCCCTTCATTTGTTATGAAATTCGTTTAAATTAAGTATTAAAAATATTTGTCAGTGTTAGCTAGATTATTGAGATGATTTACCGCTTCTTCTAGAATTTACGCCATGTTTATGGTCAATTTAGAGTATATAGTTTTTGGTTGATGATCATTATCCTTAGCATTTTTCTGATTTTTACAGTCGACCTATGCCCATGATAGTCAAACAATATATTCAGCTTTACATTATGAAAATTTAAAGTATATAATATAATTAATAATATATCTTTATATCAAAGAATTTATTCTATATATTACTTTGCTATTTATAACTACAGAGAATAAATACAAGTACATTTGTACACTTGTACATTTATTTTAATATTAGGAGGTATATTTCACGATTTAAAAAAGCGAAGATAATAAAATCTGTGTTTAAATTGAGAATATTTGCACATATATGAACATGACAATAATATGATTATTGTTTGACCAGTGACCTGGTACTTTGTATATGAATAAATGTTGTTTGTTGGTTAAATGTGCGCTCTCTACCCTTCTAGCGTGAGGTCGGTTACAGTCATTTTGAGTCTAAATTCCTTGTTAAATAAATTCTCCAGATATCAATTCTTCTTTCGCCCTCATCATTTTGCAACAATCTGATTCTGGATAATAAGGTAGTGGCGGTGTCTAGTCTATGGAGCAGATCAGATCGGTCGATGCACCCTGAGCACAATACAGGCCACCTGAGGTGGTGCTGTCTTGTCTATGGCGCAGATCAGATCGGTCGATGCACACTGAGCACAATACCGGCCACCTGAGGTGGTGGTGGTGTCTTGTCTATGGAGCAGATCAGATCGGTCGATGCACACTGAGCATAATACCGGCCACCTGAGGTGGTGCTGTCTTGTCTATGGAGCAGATCAGATCGGTCGATGCACACTGAGCACAATACCGGCCACCTGAGGTGGTGGTGCTGTCTTGTCTATGGAGCAGATCAGATCGGTCGATGCACACTGAGCATAATACCGGCCACCTGAGGTGGTGGTGGTGTCTTGTCTATGGAGCAGATCAGATCGGTCGATGCACACTGAGCATAATACCGGCCACCTGAGGTGGTGGTGCTGTCTTGTCTATGGAGCAGATCAGATCGGTCGATGCACACTGAGCATAATACCAGCCACCTGTGGTGGTGGTGGTGTCTTGTCTATGGAGCAGATCAGATCGGTCGATGCACACTGAGCATAATACCGGCCACCTGAGGTGGTGGTGCTGTCTTGTCTATGGAGCAGATCAGATCGGTCGATGCACACTGAGCATAATACCGGCCACCTGAGGTGGTGGTGGTGTCTTGTCTATGGAGCAGATCAGATCGGTCGATGCACACTGAGCACAATACCGGCCAACTGAGGTGGTGGTGTCTTGTCTATGGAGCAGATCAGATCGGTCGATGCACACTGAGCACAATACCGGCCACCTGAGGTGGTGGTGGTGTCTTGTCTATGGAGCAGATCAGATCGGTCGATGCACACTGAGCACAATACCGGCCACCTGAGGTGGTGGTGCTGTCTTGTTCGTGGAGCAGATCAGATCGGTCGATGCACACTGAGCACAATACCGGCCACCTGAGGTGGTGGTGGTGTCTTGTCTATGGAGCAGATCAGATCGGTCGATGCACACTGAGCACAATACCGGCCACCTGAGGTGGTGGTGCTGTCTTGTTCGTGGAGCAGATCAGATCGGTCGATGCACACTGAGCACAATACCGGCCAACTGAGGTGGTGGTGCTGTCTTGTCTATGGAGCAGATCAGATCGGTCGATGCACACTGAGCACAATACCGGCCAACTGAGGTGGTGGTGTCTTGTCTATGGAGCAGATCAGATCGGTCGATGCACACTGAGCACAATACCGGCCACCTGAGGTGGTGGTGGTGTCTTGTCTATGGAGCAGATCAGATCGGTCGATGCACACTGAGCACAATACCGGCCACCTGAGGTGGTGGTGGTGTCTTGTCGATGGAGCAGATAAGATCAGTCGTGCACCCTGAGCACAATACCGGCCACCTGAGGTGGTGGTGCTGTCTTGTTCGTGGAGCAGATCAGATCGGTCGATGCACACTGAGCACAATACAGGCCAACTGAGGTGGTGGTGATGTCTTGTCTATGGAGCAGATCAGATCGGTCGATATACCCTGAGCACAATACAGGCCAACTGAGGTGGTGGTGGTGTCTTGTCTATGGAGTAGATCAGATCGGTCGATGCACCCTGAGCACAATACCGGCCAACTGAGGTGGTGGTGGTGTCTTGTCCGTGGAGCAGATCAGATCGGTCGATGCACACTGAGCACAATACCGGCCACCTGAGGTGGTGGTGGTGTCTTGTCTATGGAGCAGATAAGATCAGTCGTGCACCCTGAGCACAAAACCGGCCACCTGAGGTGGTGGTGCTGTCTTGTTCGTGGAGCAGATCAGATCGGTCGATGCACACTGAGCACAATACAGGCCAACTGAGGTGGTGGTGATGTCTTGTCTATGGAGCAGATCAGATCGGTCGATATACCCTGAGCACAATACAGGCCAACTGAGGTGGTGGTGGTGTCTTGTCTATGGAGTAGATCAGATCGGTCCATACACCCTGATCACAATACCGGCCAATTGAGGTGCCTTGTCCGTATGGATGTCCTCTTCTGGATTGAGGTCTGTCAAATAAAGGGCTGCAAGGATGGCCGGGTATATATGGCCCGGAGTGAGTTGGGTGTTGTGACAGTTATTGAAATTCCTGTAAGATATCGTCATGTCTGGGTTTATATTCATTATTTTAAAATGTCCTGTTCTGATTCTTTAAATTGTTGTTGTTAATTCTCTGTTAATGTTTAGGTTATATATGGGATGGTTTTTTTTTTGTTTTTTGTAATGAGTTTTGGTTTTCTATTGTATTTGCTTCTACGTGGCGGGTGGGAGAAGCAGCTACTAAACTTTCCATGGAGCAACAAATCAGGATAAGGTAGAAAGCTAAATAGAAAGATGCCATTTTAATAAAGAATTTCAATAAGAATGGATGAAAACTGAAGAATACTATTAGTTAAATAATAAAAAATAAATCAGGACTTCCAATACACAAAATTGATTTGTTTTATGACATATTACATTGTTCAGTAATCATAAAAAAAGAAGAGAAAATAAGATGAATAAATTAGGACATTTTACCTTTTAGTCATCCATATATGAATTTTTATAAAAAGAAAAATGACAATTCACGAAATTTTGGTAGAGAAATTTTCTATTTTTGTTTGAATTATAAAATGCTCCGTTTAACAGAGAGAAATTTGGAATTAGAAATTATCTTTTACAATGTCCATATAAGGTGATATACATACAAGGTAAATACAAAATTAAATCTTTTGATAATAAAAAGGCATATAGGTTGAACGCTAACAGAAATATTAGAAAATAAATATGTTATTCAATCCAATAAATGCCTTTTTATTATTTAAAGATTTAAATATGGATTTCTCTATATTCAGAACAAATGAATACGAAAATATGAAAATGAAACACAGAGAGAGAAGATACTTGAGTTATTATATATTGAACAATAATAATGTAGAATATATATTCTGTTTCTATAACTATTCAAAACTTGAAAGAGCTCTTTAAATTATATAAATTAATATGCCTTTTATCTCTCCCAAATATTTCGTTTAAATTTCTGGAAATATTCAACAGGACTCGTATTCAATCTTTTCAACATTACCTTAAACCTCATACTGTCAACCCATATTTCCATTTTCTATAGATTCACGTTTCAAATGCCTCCAATCTTCCTTGGAATATTAGTCTCTAACTATATAATATATATGGGTATACCTCTATATAACAGATATTTCTACTCAACACTAACCAAGAAAATAGCCTATCATTTGGATATATATGTGATATCTTGGGACCTCTGGGACCAGTGTTACCTGATGCTAGACGAACCTCGATGTCAACTCTACCGTGCAGTCGTGGTGGAAGGCGACACAGCTGGGCCAAAGGTGAAATAAACAAACAGAGATTCCACTAAAAGCGTCTGACGTCAAGAAGGAATGGGATGAGGAGAGAGAGACTTTAGAGCAAGTGTTACCGTTGGGAGCCAAGCGAAGACTGCCTATTCTAGGTCTTCGATTTAACACCACGACCTTGCTTCTTTCTGATTGGCTGACCTATTTAGGTGATTCTTTCCTAATTGGTGGGACTTTTTCACGTGGCCGTAGGCTATTGGTTGACCTACTTAGGTGATGTCTTCTGTAATTGGCCTTGCGGCTTTCTTTGATTGAAAATACGTCCTGTCTTGGCCCGGAAATTGGGCGTCACTCTTAGATTTTATGGTTTCCTCGATATCAGATACGCCCTGTCCTGTCAGGAAGTATTGACTTGTAAATTATTTATAGTTGGGCTGGTTTTAAGCCTCTTTTGCTAGGCCTTGCTTCGACTTCTGTCCTAAACCTGATTTGTTTTAACCTTAACTTTCTCCTGTCTCTCTCCATTCCTTCTATCTGTACAGTTGCAATACTTTATTAGATTCTTACGCGGTACAGATTGATGTTAGTTGAGGTTTTCTATGTGCAGTACATAAGAAGTTATATACAGTCATGGGGTGGAACATGTGGTAGTGGATATTTAGACTATTTACAACAATTCCATGGTCTTAAATCATCACAGATGGCCCCGGATGTGAGAGGGTTCATATGGAGGGATTTAAGAGAGCGGAATAGGAAGACTGTTATTAAGGAAGTAATTTTTTAAAAATTAATTAAAGTGAGTTGGTATATAACATGGGGTTGATTTCTGTATATCCATAAGAGATAATAAAACATAAACAACTAATATTAAACATACAAGTAAAAATAAAAATATGAATAAAATATTTAATAGGGAACATATAATGATTATAGGTAAAAATATAAATGATTGGATGGGTAAATCATGATCTTTTCGTGATGGGCGTTAGAAAGGGTTGAGGGGTTAGTTATTACTTGGTTGAGGCAAGGTCACTTTGACTCAAGTCCCAAACCATTTAAGGTGCACGGCGCGGAAAACCTAGGCCATGTTTCACATGTAAATTTAAGGACCGAATAAAGTTACAGTACCACAATCGAAAAGTAAGATAAGGGGATTGTTATGGGTTTTAGTAATTAGTCGTTAAGACGTACGCATGCAGGATAAATGAGGGCGAAGATCAGTGACCAGAAATCAAAGTTTTAATTAGAGTCGTCAGGGGCTTAGCGAGAAAAAGAGTAAAATAAAAAATAAAAAAGATGTG
This sequence comes from Cordylochernes scorpioides, assembly GCA_030710605.1. Lineage (NCBI taxonomy): Eukaryota > Metazoa > Arthropoda > Arachnida > Pseudoscorpiones > Chernetidae > Cordylochernes > Cordylochernes scorpioides. The sequence continues at coordinate 33,408,329 of CP092871.1, read as the reverse complement.
CCAGCGTGTGGCATGAGAGTGCCCTGGAATAAAAAAAATATACAATTTGCACGTATCCAATCCAGAAGTTGGGAGAAGGTAAATCTGGGGGACGGTGTGTCAAGATTGTTAATTACGAAATCAAAGTAGGTCAAGTCTAGCCTGCGAAGGAGTTAAAAGTTCCTGCGGAAAAGGAATGTTAGTAATTCTTAAGAAGTAACCTTTAAAGTGGTTGTTTAAGAGGTTATTGAAGATTGCCCTGTTTTTAGATCATGAGTTTTAGTTTGATTATAAAAGAATATATCATTGAGATATGAAATTGCGAAAGTAAGGCTTTGCATATAGCGTTAAAGGATTTGAAAAATCGAAAATAGAATTGCGAAGTTAAATGCAAAGTAATCTTTAAAAAAAAAGTAAAAATAGTGATGATATGATACAAAGATTAACACACTACAGCAGTATATAAGGGGTAATAGAAAGTGAAAATATTAAATGAAAAAAAAATAATGAGCAATAATATACTCGATAGCATTGACATGGTAGCGGAAGGTGAAACAATGTAAATAACATCTAATTTATAAAGTGAGAAAAAAATATAAAATGATAAATGCAAATTAGTGATATAAACATGAAATATAAACTTGAGATTATTAGATATGATATGAAAGATAAAATATAAAGTTGATTATAAAATAGAGTCATGAAGCAAAAGTAAATAAGTTTTGGTAAAGAAAAATAATAAAAAATGACAATAATCTAAACTAATTGGTTGACGTAAAAAAAAACAATTATAAGAGCTATATAATGATTATATAAAGGATATTAAAATGAAAAATTTTAAAAAAATGTTCATCGAGAAAGAAGAGCAAGTAAGATTATATATAGAAATTATATATCGTGAAAGAATGGAAAGTTGTAGGCCAAATGTAATGTTCCTTTTTTTTTTTTTTTTTAGGATGGGTGGAGAGAGCTTTAAATTGTCCTCGATTGATATCTTTGGTTTTGTTGGCCTAAGTTTTTCTAACTTATCGAATTTGTTTTATGTTTGACGTGACTCGTGGATCACATTGTTTCCAACTGTGAAACTCATCGAGTCCTAATGTTGTCGATTTTTTAAACTTATGTGGGTGTGTGTGATTTTTGTAAGTAAAATGTTGTCTTTGGCACGCACTAATATTTAATTTAATAGGTGGCGAAAGTTCATTAGAGAACACGGGGTGGCGACGGATGTAACAAGATGTCGGTTGTTTGTTTGCTCGGGGGGGGGCGAGGGGAAGCGAAGCTATTTTTAATGCGATTCCGGATGTAGGTCAAGGGGGGGGAGCGAGGCTGCTTGCTTTCTTTCAACTTATTGGAAGTTAATTCGAACTACGTTCGGAGATATTATTTCTAAAATTGTAAACACAAAAGCGTTTTGATTTGTCACGTTTGGTGACAAGCGTTATGGGATTGACATAGGGAGATACAGAGGTTGTAATTATCCTGTGTGTTCAAGCATTTGTTAGATTTGTGTTTGTATTTCGAAAATTCGGATATTGTATCTGTGAATATTAAATCGAATGGTTTTTTGCGGACTTAGTAAAAATGTTATTCATGGATATCGGGTTAGAATTGAATGAAATTGCGACTATCGACGTGGACAATGTGTGGTTAAATAAATGTGTCACAGGCGTGGTGAAGGCGTCTTTGGCCTGAAAATTGAAAGAGTTTAGTGGTGTGGCGCTGTGACACGAAGCGAAAAAATTGTAAATGAAAAGGTGTCGCGTGAAGTCTCTGTTTTGTACAAAATCTAACCTGTTACACTAAGAATAACAAATTTACTAAAGTCATGGTTGTTGGTTGTACGAACATATCGATAATTTTTATATTGTTAGTGGATATGACACGTTTAATGTGAGAAAAAAAAAGATTGTGTGTGTTTAGTAGGGCGACGTGATGAAGCTTGTGTGGCTCGAAATTGATTTGGGTGTGAAGTCGCGCATTAAAAATTTGTTAATTAGAAAAAGTGATGTGAGAGGGTGTTGTATATTTTGTTGAGAGAGATTTGTCGATATTTAACTATGTGTGTAAAAGGAAGGTACGAGGGAGTGTAGTTATGTGGGAATTTAACGATTGGAATAGTTTTGGAAGGCTGTGATTTAAGTTACTTCTGTCCAAAGATATGAAAGAAAAGGACATAGGGGCGTTGAAAATGGGATTAGGAACATTACAATAAGATTAAATAAGAATGTTGGAGTTCACCACGTGTGAGCAACCTGTTCCAGGAGGGAAAAATTTAGTAAATGGGACAGTTGTATTAACCTGTCCATGGGACACGTGTTGCTTGCACGAAGTGAATTTGTACAAGGTAGTTGGTAGAGGTACATTATATTGATACAGGAGTAGCTGAGGACAGTTTATAATTAGTAGAAATCGTTTTATGGAATTAAGGAATAAAATGCCAAAAGGCGAAGGTGTATCGATGATATGGAATTTTAGATTCTGCGTTATGTTACTTATTTTTAAGATCAAAAAGATATAATTTATGGTGAAACTATTGTTAGCTATGGCATTAATAGTTAAGTTAAATGGATGGACAGGTATTTTTCTTTTACAAACTGATTTCTATTATTTTAAAAGTATTCTGCCTAATTATAGTGATAGATGCTTCTGTATAGAGTAGTAGAGTAGGTTTACATTATTGGACAGTTCAGCTCGAACGAGCAATTGTTCAACAAAAATTATAGAAGGAGGAACCTACTGTGGTGCTGTCTTGTATGTCGGGACAGGCCTGGTCTGTTGTCATAGTTGGAGGTTCCTTGGGACAGTTAAGAGTTCATTGCTTGCGCTGGGCTCGTGGTTTAGAGAAGGTCGGGGGAGCAGGTAACATACGCTCGCGTGTTGGTAACTCGGAGGGGTGCTTGCAGGAGGTTTGCTGGCTTTCTCAGTCTTGTAGAGAATGGTAGTTGGGCCCGATCTGCTTGGGCGTCGTAGTTGGTGAAGAAGCTCTGCGCCTCGTACGAACCATCGTAGCGATTCCACCTCTCGCGATGTCCGGTCACGGCAGAGAGCTGAGGTAGCGTCGTCGTCAACCTCCCTAGGACATCTGACACCGGCGGCGGGGGTGTGACGTCTTCCTGGCCGGGGGGAACTTCCTGCGTCCTGCCGAGGGTGTTTTCTTTCTTCGGAAAAGTGTTTTCGCCACTTTCGGAGTCGGGATCGGACTCCATGGGTTCCTTTGGATTCTCCTCTCTTCCCTGTTCCATCTTTCTGTACAGACAGTGGTCTACTTGCTTACTTGTACCTTGGCGTCCACTATCCTGTCGACTCTTCGTTACGGGGGAGTCTGTGATATCTTGGGACCTCTGGGACCAGTGTTACCTGATGCTAGACGAACCTCGATGTCAACTCTACCGTGCAGTCGTGGTGGAAGGCGACACAGCTGGGCCAAAGGTGAAATAAACAAACAGAGATTCCACTAAAAGCGTCTGACGTCAAGAAGGAATGGGATGAGGAGAGAGAGACTTTAGAGCAAGTGTTACCGTTGGGAGCCAAGCGAAGACTGCCTATTCTAGGTCTTCGATTTAACACCACGACCTTGCTTCTTTCTGATTGGCTGACCTATTTAGGTGATTCTTTCCTAATTGGTGGGACTTTTTCACGTGGCCGTAGGCTATTGGTTGACCTACTTAGGTGATGTCTTCTGTAATTGGCCTTGCGGCTTTCTTTGATTGAAAATACGTCCTGTCTTGGCCCGGAAATTGGGCGTCACTCTTAGATTTTATGGTTTCCTCGATATCAGATACGCCCTGTCCTGTCAGGAAGTATTGACTTGTAAATTATTTATAGTTGGGCTGGTTTTAAGCCTCTTTTGCTAGGCCTTGCTTCGACTTCTGTCCTAAACCTGATTTGTTTTAACCTTAACTTTCTCCTGTCTCTCTCCATTCCTTCTATCTGTACAGTTGCAATACTTTATTAGATTCTTACGCGGTACAGATTGATGTTAGTTGAGGTTTTCTATGTGCAGTACATAAGAAGTTATATACAGTCATGGGGTGGAACATGTGGTAGTGGATATTTAGACTATTTACAACAATTCCATGGTCTTAAATCATCACATATATATATATAATAATATTTGGAAATACGTAAAATAAAATGGCCTGTGTGGGAGTACAAGGAAAGAGGGAAGATAGCCAGGTTAACAAACAACCCCCTTGGTAAACAAGTATCACGACTTCATTCTCCTCTAGGGGACTTATCTTGAAAAAAGCGGCTTAAAAGCGGCTAGACGGGATGATCAAAGTTCAGTTCTCACCGAGGTGGTCTCGACGCCAGTTGTTCTAGGGGTTGTTCTGGGACCTTCTATCTTTCCTCCCCGATCTATTTCCTCAAGTGTTTTTGCCTCTGGATCCTGTCTCCTGTGTGTCCTTCCACCCATCGCTCAACAACCACGACTGCTTCTAACCAACATGCCACACTGCATTCATCCAACAGCATAAACTACATTACTACAGAGAGTCGACAGGATGAACAAGGACAAGAACCAGACCCCATCGGAGGTAGGTCAGATCGACGAGAGAGTGGAGCTCCCCTTCGCCCCAATCACTCTGGAGAACCTGGTAACCCAGCTGACAATTGCCTTACAAAACCTCCGCCCAAAGGCCCGTCAAGACCTAGAGATGCCCAAGTATGACGGTACGTATCCAGCACAAAGCTTCTTCGAGACCTACGACAACCAAGCGGACCGAGCTGGACTCTCAGCTTCCGAGAAGCTAGACAGACTGCCGCTGTTCCTGGTCCAACAGCCCTTGCAATACTTCCACCAGCTTCGGCTGGACACTCGGAACTACTTCCAGGCGAGAGACACCTTGCTGGATCTCTACCCCTCGACCAGCGAAGTCACCTACTCGAAATACTTCGCCCTGCGCCTACAAGATCAGTCCTTGGAAGAATATTACCGCACCAAGACCGCCATGGGGCTACAACTAGGCCTGCCCCAAGAGACTATCTTGGAAACCTTGACCGAAGGACTACCCTTCGGGGACCAACAGTTAGTAAGGATCATACCGCCAACCTCCCTAACCGAGTGGTATGGAAGGGTAACAAGGATTCGGGAATATACCCAGCCCACGACACGCCAAGCGAGCAGTGGTCCACCTTATATCTCGGGACTCTACACCAGCACCCAGAGATTTCAACCCAGGTCTTCCCACGGTGCAAACAGCCTGCCATCTTCACCATGTCGGTACTGTGGCCAGAATCATTGCAACAAACAATGTCGTAAACAACCATTCGCCGCCAACAATTTTCTCCTCCACCAGGTACAGATCCCTGAGCAGAGGTCTTCTCTCCGAGATGCGCAAATCTATCCCATCGAGCAAGCTATTACAAAACCAATAGCCACGCCCCAAATTTTTCACGTGGCACCTTCCCAAGTCCAAATTGAACAAACTTCCCAAGTCCCAATTGAACAGACTTCCAAAGTCCCAATTGAACAGACTTCCCAAGTCTCAATTGAAAAGACTTCCCAAGTCCCAATTGAAAAGACTTCCAAAGTCCAAATTGAACATACTTCCCAAGTCCCAATTGAACAGACTTCCCAAGTCCAAATTGAAAAGACTTCCAAAGTCCCAATTGAACAGACTTCCCAAGTCCAAATTGAACAGACTTCCCAAGTCCCAATTGAAAAGACTTCCAAAGTGCAAATTGAACATACTTCCCAAGTCCCAATTGAACAGACTTCCCAAGTCCAAATTGAAAAGACTTCCAAAGTCCCAATTGAACAGACTTCCCAAGTTCAAATTGAACAGACTTCCCAAGTCCCAATTGCACAGACTTCTCAAGATCCCACTACCCCTGATCTACATGAGCTGACTGCGGAAGATGAGAAGTCCAAGAACCCTCAACATGACCACCGCCTAGTGTTAGAGGACACAGACCTCAGTGACTCTAGCACGCCGGACAAGCGAGACAACCCCAGTCTCAGTGAGGAGAAGTGCTACGAGAGCTTTAGTGACTGCGATCCAACGCATCCTGACAGTAGTAGAGTAATGCAAAACCCCACTGGGACAATTGCTTCCAACAACGCCGTCCCCTGCCAGTCGACGCCACCACGAGCGGATCAAGCCGCCTACGTCCCGCGGACTCGTCTACACGCCATGTACGGCAACCACATTCCCCATCGGGACTTTCCAACATGAACCAAGGTTCAATCTGCGACCCCGAAGTCTTCAACACAACCCAGCTTCGAAGTCCAACAGAAGTCCATCAACAGTGAGTGTTTAACTTTATTTTGATTTCGCCCGTTTACATTTTTGCTTGTTATATATATCACATCCATGTTAGCCCACTTTTAGCACAGTTTATGCTCTAAATAACTTATCTCATATCAATTTTAAAACCATAATATGCCCATTTTATGTTTAAATTTACTTCATTTATTTAACTATAATTCAATTCCTTAAATTGCTTACCTTTAAAGAGTTACACATTTTTAAAAATTAAGATTTACTATTAATGTCCCCTTAATCAAACTGGTCACCAGAGAATAATCCCAAATTTACAACTTATGTGTAGTACTGTCACATCATGGCATAGCGTGAACTTTTTTTATCAACTCAACCAAATTATCTCACTTTTCATTCACCTGTGACCAATTTTTTTCTCTTAAAATCGTGTCCACACTGTAGTACCATTTCTACCTGAAACTATCATAAACAATGTATCTACTGTATTTGAATAGCAGTTTAAAAAAAATACTCGCTCGCCAATATACATTATACATAAGACTTTAAATGGGCATGGGGCATATCAATCTTTTTACATAAAAATTATTTCTTTTTTTTTTTGTTCAAATATGTTAACCAATATGTATTTAGTCTTTTATTTTTATATATTCCCCCTCAACCTTTTATTAACTCCAATACAATTTTAATTTCACCTCGACAAACTTTTATCTTTTATTATTATTTATTGTTAATTTTAAAATCTCATTTAATTAAATCCCCACCACACACACACTTTTTTCAAATTTCAAAATTTATTTCAACTTTTAAGTCACTTTTACTTATGTTTTTTTTTTTTGTTTTAAAAATTTGCCTTTTTTATTTATCATACATATCTCTCATTTATAATTCAATTAATGGACAATTTTCAGATATCATGCCACAACCTTTCAAGCTTACAATGCCTTATTGTCTTCTTAATAACAGGTTCTCTCGAATTTTTCTTATCCTTCACCATCGCTCTTGAAAAAAAAAAAAAACTCTTGTTCTTTAATTTTTCGTACATCAACTTATGTTTTTTTATGAATCAATGACCAATTTTTTCGCTGAACCTCACAGTCTTTCTGCAGTGTATCTATTCCTACATTGAAACTTAGGTTCTGAAAGTCAAGGCTTTTTTTTTTGTAACCATTCGACCTCAGAGGTCTTATTTTTTGTCAATTGATCGCAAAGGTCGACTTTTTTTTTTCACTCGACCCCGAAGGTCTTTTTCACGTACGTGCATGTCCATTATTTGTTTAATTTATTAATTTTAGTGTCATCAAGAGAACCGCACATAAGTTGTCTGTTTAATCATTCTCCTTCATTCTAAATTATCTCTGTAAAATGTCTCAATACGTTTTGTTGACGAATGCTGCAGAGATGACTATTTTCTCCAGCCTCTTTCTAATGGCTTCCTTTATTCATTTTACAATGTTGAAACACTTACTTTACAGCTCTCTTACTTTCCACCTTTCCATTCTCTTCACCTCCTCATTCACGTATCCATAATGTACATAGCTATGATTGTCCATGCCTACACTCTGTACCATATTAACCTACACATAAAATTAATTTGTACATAGCCAAATTATTTCCCACCCTCAAAGAATTTCCTGCACAAATTCTTCTTTGAAAGGGGGGGACATCTATAATAATATTTGGAAATACGTAAAATAAAATGGCCTGTGTGGGAGTACAAGGAAAGAGGGAAGATAGCCAGGTTAACAAACAACCCCCTTGGTAAACAAGTATCACGACTTCATTCTCCCCTAGGGGACTTATCTGACTTAAAAGCGGCTAGACGGGATGATCAAAGTTCAGTTCTCACCGAGGTGGCCTCGACGCCAGTTGTTCTAGGGGTTGTTCTGGGACCTTCTATCTTTCCTCCCCGATCTATTTCCTCAAGGGTTTTTGCCTCTGGATCCTGTCTCCTGTGTGTCCTTCCACCCATCGCTCAACAACCACGACTGCTTCTAACCAACATGCCACACTGCATTCATCCAACAGCATAAACTACATTACTACATATATATATATATATATATAAAGAGTAAACATTATTATCCTTTATAAACTAAGGGGGTCTTTGGAAGGATGGTCTAAACCGTTGGTTTTCGGCCGCTACGACCAGGGTTCGATTCTCGCATTGGGCCCTTTTTCTTAAAAAAAAAAATTGCTCCAATGGCCCCCGATTCTTTCAAAAGTCCAAACCCACAACAAGTGCAAATAACCAAACGGGGAATTGGAACATTTTAAAGTGCAAAGTCGAACTGCTTTTCACAAAAGCAGTTCTTCCCGCCATTATTATCATGGCCTGTACTACCTGTACTAGGGATAAGCAAAAAAAAAAACATTTATAAACAAAGTTTTGATCTAGCTATTAGTGCTACGAAATAAATGTCAAAGGTCTTCAGTAGATCAGGTCACCAGCGCAACAATTTTGATAAATCAGGAAAAACCAACCACGAACGAGTTTTGAGCTGTTAGTCCTAATCAGCGTGATTTGGCCTGCATGATCGAAAATGGTAGAATCTGTCTTTTCGAATATGGAAGTTCTCATATATATATCAAACATTATAATATATAAAAAATATATCACAAAATAGAGCAATATCTGAGAAATGAACAAGGAAAAATAAAAATAAAATAGTTTTTTTAACTAAATGAATTTTTGTATAACACCCATTGAATTATAGGGTAATTAAGTGAAAGTAATTCCAATTTTTATATGAGGTAATAGAATGCGAGATTAAGGAATTAATGAGGTATTGGAATGTCTATTGAGTTCCTAACTCTAATAGCTTCCTTAAAAGAACAATGTGTATCACTAAAAAAAAACCTTTTAAATTTTGACATTAATTTTCTACATTAAATATACGCTCTCAAAATCCTTTCCTACAGCCTTAAAGTGGCGGGGGATGTAAACGGGTAACACAGGATGTCGGGAGTTTAACTCCTGGTAGGGCCAACCTGTGCTATACTATGCTCGTACACCTGGCTAATGTAGAAAGGTATCAATTGGTAGCGTCTGTTCACCATATTTGCGGCTACACTCCATGTCAGGAGACCGAAAGAAGCAAAGTCACACTGAGTGGTACTTCCAGGTCTTCAGACCAACAACAGATGTAACTCTATTTCCTTCTCTATGATGTCTACATCTGAGACAATGGAACCTAATGGAGATCGTTTAAACGACTTGAAGAATAAGCAACAACAACCAACAATGAATATATGTGTATATGGTAATTTAAACCAACAACCCTATATTGTATAATACTTATAACAAGATTGTCATGTTGTATATAGAAAAACATCTATAAATAATTATATGCATGATTGACATGTGTCATTGCATCACCATATGTAATGTACTTTGTACAAACTGAGGATAAATAAATAAAACTATGTAATAGATTAAGAGCTGAGTTAAAGCAAGATTGAGAAGTTCAAAAACGTCTAAAATCGAGAGAGAAATCCGACAACCTTAAAAAGGAATGCGGCAGCCCGTTGCCATTAAAGTCAAAGGGTGCAGAATGCCGCAGACGTTCAAAGTTAAAATTCTCACATCTCCCCCCTCCTCTCCTCGGGAATGGTATATAAAAAAACCTCGGTTTTAGCCCTACGCAGACAGACACTTCACCGTCGGCGTGAGCCCTTGTTGGTTGCAGCTAGGTCCACCTCATCGACCATGTAAAACAGTAAGATCTCTTTAAATCTCCATCTTGCTCTTAGCTCGACTTTTATCTGTTCATGGAACTTGCCTACTACAACTGTGTCTCCTCGTTTTGTGTGTATGGACATTCCCAAGCTTTCCACTCTGCCTTGACCAGGACTGCCTGTACTCAGTGAGAACTGTTAAAGGTCCTACAAGGTGCAGAGAGGTACTGGAAAATTCTCCACCCCCTGACTGTCCCTCTCGGTTACTACAGGTTAGACCCTCGGTTACCACATGTATACTGAAATGAAAACAAAACATAAAAACCTCTTTAATTAAAAAGGCATATATTGGATCAAAATATCATATTATATATATGCCTTTTTAATTAAAGATTTATCTACGGATTGCTCTATTTTCAAAAAAAAAAACTTCTATAAAGCGTTTTATAAGAATCTACTTAGAGTTAACTCATGCAAGTTCAATCTCGATAGAATTCGTTAATAAATAAAAGTTCGTTCCTAAATCGGAATCCCAATATAAAATCGAATTATTTAAATATATACCTGTAACATGAATTTCATAAATTTATGTAAAATATTCAAATATTCTTTGATTTTACTTCATAGTTAAGCAGTCGGCAACAATGCGCTTTCTTTTCTTATCTAATTTGGAATAAGTTATTTTTGTTTTTTGTTTATATATTATGGTTAACCTTGTTGTAATCTATCAAATATTAAAAAACAAATTATTGTGACAAAACCTAATTTCTAAATAGGAAACGTTACAATAACAATATGAATAAAGTTTAAATAAATAAAGGTTCGATCCAACGGTCGATAGTTTTAACGGGTTTAGAATAACATTTCAGTATTTTAGTAGAGAGCTAAAGAATATGTGATAAAAAATAACGATTCAATTACCATTGCGTTTTATTTGGAAAAAAAGGGATAAATGCAAATATGGCGGTAAAAGAGAATATGCGAAGTGGTAAGAAAAGGAATAGTCAATAAAAGAACAGCTTTAAACTGTTTCAAGAGATTTAGATATTTTCGAAGAAGAAACGTCGCATATATATACATTCTATATATTCACATCGACCTTTAAAATAACAGGCATTATGTTGGCCTGAATATCTCGCCTAAACATTGTCACCATATAGAGTCCTATTTAGAGGTAGCCATGTTATAGTGTCAACCCAAGAATATTCAAATTGGTTCAATAACGGATTATATTTATAATTTCCATTTTTAAGTGTACGTTTTAAAAATATTTGAGCATTCCTGATGAAACCATAATACTTTATAAAGATAATATGAATATAGATTTGAAAACGGGATAATTTGCACGTTCTATTTGATTTTTGCACCTAGGTAAAGCCGTCTCTCTGAGTGCGACCCCTGCTCCGGGAGGTGTTAACTAACTGTGATTTGCCTCTCGATCTGCAGGCCTGGATTTTCGGTGTCGGGCTCCATCCCGAGGGAAAGAAGTTAACCAGTGTAGCGCAGGCTACCATCTACAAGTACCATCTTGGTCTTAAGGCCAGCTAGACATTGACCTTATCACTCTGTGAGAAATAACTCTCGCAGTCCACCGGTGGCGGAGTCTTTTACACAATGGGCGCTACAAATTATTTTATATATTTATTTCTTGGTTTCTCAAGAAACCTCAGGGACTAGAATTATTTTTGGTCGCAGTGGTGCAGCCTACTCCACGCTGACGAGTGCGAAACGCGTTCGTTGATGGCTTTTCTTGATTCATCAAAAATTGGGTTGGTCAAATATCAGGGAACAGGCTAAATCAATGTTTAGTTGATTTCTGTTCCACTAGATGGCGTTCTGCCTTCTGAAAAGCACATGTTCTCCTGGTCAGGATATGCCTTTTTATTTTTAATGATCTTAATGGTACAATTAATAAAATTATATTCAATCTCACAATATCTTTCTTTTAAAATATATTTAATTCATATCAAAATATTTATATTGTATCGTAGAGAAATATGAGAGACAAACTTCAGGATAAGACGACGATTTATTTAAGGTACAACCAATTAAAACTAATAAAATAACAGAGAGGCGATGAGAGTGTTTTACAGTGTATCAAAATACGAATAACGAAAAAATATATATATTCATAGAAAAATAAATAATATGCTACATAGCTCCTTCCCTATGTGAGCTGTGACCCACAGCTTAAAATCTTGTTGCTACTGACAAAGATCTGACGTTTTACTGGCAAGTATTCCTTCGGAGTCTTGGACGTCTGTTCCTAGTAGCTAGCGTCTTTTTTCTTGCCACGTGAAAAGCGGCTTTGTCGTCAATAGGGACATCGTCACCTTGGAGGGAATTCTTGGCTTTGACAAGGTGGTGGAATTCCGGATCCAGTTTCTAAAATGAAGATCATAGCAGCCATGGCCTTTCAGTTATCTTTAGTTTGTCTTCCCTAACCTACCCAGCATCTCTACCAATATGTAACGTAGAAAATTATGAAAGACAAACTTCAGGATAACACAACATTGTATTCAATGTACAACCCATTAAAACTAATAAATTGCAGAGAGGCAACAATAATGCTTTATAGTGCATATAAAAAATACAAATATCGAAAAAAGATGTTTTTATAGAATAATAAATAATCTGCTACAATATTTTTCAAATAACCAATATATACAGGGTGATCCAAAAGTCCCGCACAACTTTAAAAATTAATAACTCCGCGAATATTTGCGCTAGAGCAATGAGGTGAACACCATTGGGTTCAGGAGGCAATGGGATTTTTTTATGGCAAATAATGAAAAATTCGAAATTGATTTTAGTTACAACTTTATTCGCTAGAGATGGCGCTCTACCAGAATCAGCGATTCAGCGGCCAAATTGTTTGATAAATTTAAAAATATAACTGAAAACGACACGTATTTTTCCTTTTTGAATACCAGGAAAGAACCCTAATAATATCAAATGATAAATTAATAAAACACCATTTCGACAAAAGTTAGAAGAAATGGTTAACGATTTTTAAATACAATCTGAGATATGTAAAATAGGTAAATGCAAATTAAAACATGTATATATAGCATAAAATATCTATATTTTAGATGGGGTTTTATGAAATAGATTGAATGTTTGAAAAACACTGCTGATTTCAATACACAATTTTTTGAAATGTTAATATAGTACCAAAAATTATGATGGCACTACTAATAGGATTTCGTGCTATAAGGAATGTATAGTTTCTTGACTAATTGGCGACACTTTACTATTTAACTGGATATTTGTCATGATCCAAAAAATGAAATATAGAGGGGAGTGACAAAATATATTTGTCGTACTTTATTTCAAATATCCTATGGGTTTGTCAAATGTTATCATTGTTTATTATAATGCACATAATTTTGAAAATGTATCCCCTCAAAAATTATCATTTTTAAATCGACCTTTTGCGTTGAAAAACGTGTTAGTTAAATCATTTTGTATTATTTTTGCGCAAAATTTCTAAAGTTGGGGGAAAAGAGAATATTCCTTATGCTATTTCTTCTAATGAGCGAAAAGCGATAAACTAAACATAAGGGGTAAAATTGTGTATACCAGTGTTATTCGAGAAGTTATAACACTTTGGCCTGCACGACATAATATAAGATGTGGGCAAATGACAAACAAAAAAAATTACTGTTCACAGAAAAAAAAAAGAGTCAAGATGTGAGGACAGCATTTATTATTCCCATAACCCAAAACAAAGAGCTGCAAAATATAACACATGAGGTAACTGCCTTCTCTCTTGTATTAGGTCACAATCCTTGCTAAATGTGGCGCCCTTCATTCTCAAACACCGCCTGCAGACGATAGATGACAGAATGGACATCTGATAGAAGCCTTCAACATGGCCAATGTGGTTGGCCGGCATCGATAAAAACGCGACTTAATGTACCCCCATAACCGAAATTGTAAGGCGTCAAGTCTGGTGATATTGGAGGCCACTGGTATATAAAGTGGAGACCTATCCCACGATTTTCACCGAACGTATCCTTCATCAATTGTTTGGCACCGCGGGAGATATGAGGAGGTCCTGAAATTTCTTCCATTGATTTTTTCAAAGAAAAATAGCCCAATAATAAAAGAAGAAATGAACCCACACAAAACTGTAACTCTGGGCTGATGAAGTGGTATTTCTGTAAATATCCTAGGGTTTTCTGTTGCCAAAATGAGGCAGTTTTGAATGTTAAATTCTCCCTTTAGATAAAAGTGAGCATCATCTGTTCTTAGAACATTTGACAGCCAGTTTTCATCAATATCAATTTGCCGGAAAACCCATGCAGCGAATTCTTGACGCTTCTCAAAATCGCTGACTTCAACTCGTGAAAACTTTGAATTTTGTTAGGGTATTTTTATAGAAAAATTCTAAATGTGTGTTCTCTCCAAACTGTTCTATACGAAATCCCCGTTTGTCGAGAATATTGTTTAGCACTTACTTATCCATACGTGGATAGCGTTTCAATACCTTCAGCATTCTGCAAAACCGTAACAGCCACTAACTTGCATGTCGATGGTCTTCCACTCCGAGGTTTTGCTTCCAGAGATCCAGTTTCCTCAAAACCTTTAATCAATCGCTTTAGAGAGTAGCAACTCATTGGTCCTTTACCGCTTCGAATACCTTTAAAGGAACGAAACGCTCGTAAAGCTTCAGTGGCAGATTCTGAATCACAATTAAAAAATATTCACCAAGAGTGCTTTATCCTGTAGTGACGGCATTGCAGGGGGAAGGGGAAAAGTCCGACCACACCTCCTTGCGGTCCCCCCTGGACCCTTGGAATATTTGACCAAATTCTGGTTCGTTTCCAAGATGACTAACGTTGCAACGGCACCCATTTTCAAATGAAGAGCAAAACTGATATCTCCAGTAATGCTACCGCGTCCGGGGTAACCGCCGCGTCAGGAGCTGCAGCTCGATCTCATGATGAGAAATATACTACGAGGACACAATTCAATCTACTACAGCTCAATATAAATGGCACCCAGAGGAAAATAAAGAGCTGACTTGTCTTCTTTGTGACAACAATGTACATATTACTTGTCCTCATGAGACAAAATTGAATCAGAATCTGAGATTCAATATCAAAGAATATACAACACTACGAAAGAACAGACCGGGAAAATTCGGAGGAGGACTTGCCGTTTTGATTAAAACTCTAGAAATAAAATTGAAGGAAATCGCCTATAATCAGAGTAAGCATAGAGAAAGCACGACAGAAGCTCAGGCAATAGAAATCTATCTTACAGATAAAACAATTCCAATCATAAATGTTTATCACCACGATAATACTAGCATCAATACAGGCCTGATAGAGACATCAAGTGAAGCGTCTTCGGATATCGCAATCATACTTGGTGATTTTAACGCCGAAAGACCAACTTGGGGATTACCTGTCCAGGATAAAAAAGGTCAGCAGGTTGAGGACATGCTAACCGACCTCGACCTTACACCGTTAAATAACGAAAAGAACACCTTTCTTTTCAAGTCCACAGGCACAGAATCCGAAATAAACATCACAGCGATAAATTACAATATCGCACCCACAACACAATGGAAAATTCTGAAAAGTGCAATCAGTGACCACAGACCAATTTTAACAACCTTAAAATTCAAAATTGAGAATTTCCAACAGAATAAAAGAACACTGGAAAAAGATTGAAGAACTGTGCAACGAAGAATTGATTCACAGAACGATTGACAAAAAATTGGAAAAATTCTCTTCGAACATATCCAAAGCTGCAAAAGTATCGATACCTAGAGGGAGAAGTAAAGACCTGTGAATACTTTACTGGAAGGACCACAATATCGAGGCAATGGTTTCAGAGAGAGACAATATCAATGAACTTCTTAAAACAAATAAAACAGAAGAAATTATAAAGGAACTCATTGAAATTAGTCACAAAATAGAACACGAAATTTGGATATTCAAACAAGAAAAATGGGCAGAATTCTGCGAAAAAAATGGATCCAAAAAAGGAAAGCCATCACTGGAATATAATTAGTGTTATATAACAATCAAAACCAACACTAATCCTCCAATACTCTAACCGATATGAATAGCGAGAACGAACAAACAGATGGCTGAAATAATTGCTGAATATCTTTCAAGCACTTCCAGACTCAGCTATACGAATGAAGGCAGGACTCTAAAAAATAATGTAAACAGGTTAGTTTAACAAGCAAGAAATTACCATCAACAAGATATTTACTCGAGAGACTTCACACTAAATGAGATAAACTCATCAATAGAAAAGTTAAATCCAAGATGTCACCTGGAGATGCTCTAATATTTGGTCAAATGATTAAACACTTTGGAGACAAAGCTAAAAATCAACTCTACGAATACTGAAGATTTCATGGCAAACTGGTAAACTACCAAAGAATTGGAAGGTATCAATTGAAGTGCCAATACTGAAACCAAACAAAGATGCCAAGGAATGCAAGAACTATCGGCCAATTGCTCTTACCAGCATACTTTGTAAAATAACAGAATGAATTATCCACTCTAGGCTCATAGTCTGGCTCACTAACAATAATGAAATAAACTTCTACCAAACTGCCTAAATATCCAGACACTGTACAACTGATAAACTGTTCTACTCTGTCAATCAATAATAGATTTCTGGGAAAAACCGCCAAAGAAGACAACGGCCGTATTCCTGGATATGACCTCAGCTTTTGATCGAGTGTGAAGGGATAAATTACTTGAAAGGCTGCACAACATCGTAGTAAAAGGAAAATTCTTAATCTGTATTGCAGATATGGAGCATTTTCCAAGGACCGAAGAACATGGGCTGTTGTACCTCAGGGATCTGTGCTCAGTCCTCTACTCTTCTCGCTATATGTTAACTGTTTTTTATGTAAATATATGAATATTATTTGTATTATTTAAAGCCTCATTATGTAAAAATATATGTATATATAAATTGGACATTTGTTTTTGGCCATGGTCAAGTTTGAGCTCTTGTACGTCTAATTACGACACAACAAAAGTGGCGACGAGGATGCGCGATCTACAGAGCCAGTAAAAAGCTGAGGAAAACTGCGTCTATGCAAGTATAACAACTACATATTTTAAACTATCTGGATCAAGAAAACAAAGGAGTAGAAAAGATTAGCAATGACAAGTTCAAAGTTAATAGTACCTTTTAGATGCTATAGCCCAGTGGAGGACACTTCGATCTTTTTGTACAAAAATTTGAGGCTTTCTTTTTGGCATCTGAAGGAGGATATTAAAGTGCTGATTTTTACCTCGCTACCAGATTCTGAAACTTTGAAGCAGGGAAACGACATTTTCCTCCTGGTTTAACGAAAGATCAACCCTATGATACTATCATTCAAAGAATTAAGCTGCATTTGGATCCAAAGAAGAAAGTGATACCACAGCGATGCAGATTTTTAAAGAGAATTCAACAGGAAGGAGAATCAATTTCGGAATATCTTAGAGAATTGAAACATTTAGCAATAAATTGTAATTTCGGCGATATGCTGGGAACCATGATGCGAGACCGTTTTGTGGCTGGAATCAAGTTGGAAAGCCTACAAAAGAAGCTACTACAAGAAAACGACGATGTCACCCTGGATAAAGTTTTGCAGTGGCGATCTCGTTCGACCTGGCGCAGATAAATACAAGAGAATTACAAGATAAATTAGTGGCCAAGATATCCCCTGTGAATAGAAAAGATAAAAAGGGTGAGTACAATTTTAGTATGGTGCAGCATAGGCCTTTCAGGCAAAGGGGAGAAATAATGTGTTATAGATGTGGTGAAAGACATTCACGCGTGGCCTCTGTTTGCCCTCATAGAACAAATACTTGTTTTAAAATGTAAAAAACCTGGGTCATTCAAGTAGGGTCTGGAAAACTAGTAAAAAAATGTGGGGATGTAAATTTGTACAAGAGGACTCTATATATTCTGTACAGGGCGAAACTGATGCCACAATAAATTTAACAGTAGATGAATATTCTTTGTGCTTTACAATAGATACAGGAAGTCCAGTTACGTTAATACCTAAAGATATTTATAAGATTTATTGGCATGGTAAAAAAATATTTCCAACAAATTTAAGATTAAAATCCTTTTGTGGTAAATCAATAGAGATTATAGGGCAAAGAAATGTTTTTGTAAAAGAAACCAACCAATATTTACGATTAATAGTTGTAAATGAAAAATCGAGGTGATTTTGTTAGAAAGAGAATGACTCAAACAGTTAAAACTTGATTATTCTAGATTGTTTAGCATTAAAAATTTAAATAATGAATCTAACAGAAATAGTTAGATTGATAGATATGCATATTTGTTTAACAAAGATTTGGGCTGTCTAAAGGATGTTAAAATAAATTTTAATTAAAAAAAGAATGTGACTCCTGTGTTTTGTAAGGCCAGAAGTTCACCTTTCTCTCTAAATACAAAGTAGAGAATGAAATTGATCGTTTAGTGAATTCTTGCATTTTATAACCTATAGTCCATGCATATTGGACCGCTCCAATAGTACCTGTAATAAAAATGGATGGTAGTGTGAGGATATGTGGTGACTTTAGATGTACAGCTAATAAAGCAATAGAATTAGATAGGTATCCCCTTCCATCGATCGATTAGATATTTTTAAAATTATCTAGAAGCACCGTATTTTCGACTCTAGACCTATCACAGGCTTACTTACAAGTAATGTTAGCGGAAGAAGCCAAAGAGCTGTTGTTGATATAAACACAACAACGAGGTTGTTTTCTTATAAAAGACTACCATATTACGTAGCGGTAGCACCAAATAAATTTCAGAGGATTATGGTAGGTCTATTTTCTGATTTGCCAGGTGTGGCCTGCTACATAGATGATATTTTGGTTGCAGGAAAAAACTTTGAAGATCATGAACAAAAGTTGGATCTAGTGTTCAGATGATTGCAAGAAAAAGGTTTAAAGTTAAACATTTATAAATGTAAATTTAAAAAGAAATCGGTGAAATATTTAGGGTTTAAAATGGATAAATATGGACTGCATCCCTTAGAAAATAAAATTAAAGCAGTGATAGAGGCGCCTGAACCAAAATAATGTTTCGCAATTGAGATCTTTCATAGGATTCTTAATTTATTATTATAGATTCATAAAGAATATAGCAAACATTTTAGCGCTATTCTATCAACTTTTGAATAAATATTGTAGATGGAATTGGACGAAAGAATATCGAATGATATTTAAAAAATGTAAATCATTATTAATGGACTATGGACTAGGCGTAATTCTGAGTCATAGATATGCTAGAAAGAAATATTGCCCTATAGCTTTTGCTTCTAAAACATTAACTGAAGCGGAAAAACGTTTCTGTCAACTAGAACAATTCCCATATGTGCATCATCCAGAATTAAAAGATGGTCCTTAAAATTAGCTGCATTTAATTATACTGTGGAATTTCGAAAACTAGTGATAATTCCAATGTTGACGCATTGTCACGTCTTCCTTTAGAATCGAGTGTCAGGGAGTCTCTGGATGAAGACCAGGTACTTCTTCTCAGGAAGTTGAATGAGGTACCGTTCTCTTTTATGGAGGTGGCATATGAGACGCCCCAAGAAAAAAAATCCTGTCTATATTATTAAGGAATGTTAGAGGAGGCAACTGTGTGTGTGTGGAAATTCACAAGGGTACCGAGATAAAACCCACTAGCTCCTCATTATAAGATCAATGAGGAATTAAGTTTGTAGTTTGGTTGTCTTCAATGGCGTGAAAGAGTGGTAATTCCCCAAAAATTAAGATCTTTAATTTTAAATGACTTGCATGAAATACACATGGAGATTGTTAAAATGAAGATGATTGCCAGACGGTATTTTCTGGTGGCCAGGCATAGACAGTAACATCGGAGTTAACTAGATAATGTAGAGTATGCCAAGAATCGGCAAGCATGCCCCCGGCTACCATCTCGGAATGGACTTGGCCCGAAAAACCGTGGCATCGACTTCATCTTGATCTAGCGGGTCCGTTCATGGGAAGAATATTTTTGGTTCTCGTGGACGCATACTCAAAGTGGATAGAAATTTTTATCATCAAAGATATTACCAGCAAAACGATTATAAATCATCTTAGAGAATTTTTTGTCAGATTTGGATTGTCCTAATTTTTGGTTACAGAAAACGGAAGACAGTTTGTCTCCGGTGAATTCAAGCAATTTACCAAAATGAATGGTATACGGCACACTAAGACCAGTCCGTATAATCCGAGTACAAATGGTTTAGCTGAGAGATATGTAAGAGAGTTTAAAAACTTTTGATAAATAATAATGGGAAGGATGATTTAGAGACGAATCTACAAAGCTTCCTATTTGCTCATAGAGCATTCCCCAAACTGTAATAAAATAATTACCCCGCGGAACTGCTAATGAAGAGAAGTTTAAGATCGAGATTCTCGAATCTAATACCAAGATGGTAAATCCGCGAGAGGTATTTCATGAGGCCGTAAGAAGGCAGGAGTAGTTTACTACAGGTTGCGAGGTTTATTTCCGCAACTATGCAACTGGACTAAAACGGTAAAAAGGTGCCATTTTGAAATTATTGAGCTACCGTCACCACCTTATAAGTTGCGAGGGCGTCGTGTATAAGAGGCATATCAATAAATTGCGACCTGTGAGAAAGAAACAAGAGGAGACAAGAAATTTGATACTTCCTCGAACATCAGGAGAGAAGCCTGTAGGTGGAAGTCAGAAATAAAGTAAAGAGGAGGTTCCAGAGGTTACATCAGGAAACAAGGAGGAGACTGCTTCTGTGCACGTACCCTCTTGCACTCCTAGACCAGGGCCTGTTGCTGTGCACGTGCCCTCTTGCACTCCTAAACCGGAGCCTGCCGCAGTTCTAGACCTCAGAGAACCAGGAAACCCCCAGACCGACTGGAGTTTTATTAAGGGGGGAGATGTTTTGTGTATGAAAATAGATTAAGATTATTTGCATTCTTTAAAGTCTCATTATGTAAGAATATATGTGTATATAAATTGGACTTTTTGTTGGCCAAAAGAAAAGAATAAGAGCTAAATAAAGAGTCATGGTCAAGTTTGAGTTGTTGTACTTCTAATTACGACACAACCTTAACAACATCCATCTTCACTGAAAACACAAAGGTTGCCTGTTATGCAGGTTATATAGCCATATGGCACACAAGTAGCAGTATAGAAATATCAGAAAAATACTGAACACATCAATGAGAGGACTGGATAAGTGGGCAATGAAACTCAAAATGACAATAAACCCAATAAACACAAACCTATAGGTCTCCTTCACTGACAGGAAAAAAGGCATGAATTTAACTCCAAAATAAGCATAAACAACCATATTATTGATAAAATTAGATCTCCAAATTATCCAGGTGTGATACTTGATGAGGAATTGCGATTTACAGAACACATAATTAGCAACTCAAATAGAGCTACCAGAAACCTAAACATTCTGAGAAGGCTATGTGGAACAAATTGGGGAGCAAAACCCAAAATTCTCAGAACAACATATATCACCTTAATAAGGCCACCTGTTTGGGCTCCCTCAGGTTCATCACTAAAAAGAAGACTAGACAGTGTTCAAGCAAAAGCGGCCAAATTAATCACTGGTTCTGTTTCAAATACCAACAATTAGAAAATTCAGAGAGAATGTGGTCTAGACCTACTTGAAAGCAGAAGACAAATAAAAACAATAAAATTCACCAATAGCTTAAAAACTAAAGAAACCGAACACATATCCCATAGAACCTATTTAAACTAGACAAAACAGAAAGGCTCAAAAGATTTTCAACACTTCAGTACGACAACAATATTACGAGAAAGAGCACATTTATGAAACATAATGAATTTCAAATTCGAGAATAACCAATATTTCTTTCCCCATTGCCATCAAATGTAATCATCAATCTTAACCTGAATGAACCCTGCAATAAAAAAAAAAGAGAACAAAAACATACTTAAAAAGAACGGACTTGACACAATTGGTTTATGCGATCAGATAAATTATTTAACAGCATATACAGATGGATCATCAGACCTTACCATAAGTATTGGAGGAGCTGGAATTAACATAATACTGCAAGATGGAACATACATCAAAATCAAAGAAGGAGAAAGAAAGATTTCACTTTTGAACTGACAGCTATCTGGAAAGCTCTTGATGTATGCCTTAACCAACCATCCCTGCATCAAGCAGAAGGAATTATAATATACCGTACAACGACTTCATATCCGATCTAGAAGCAATTCAGACGGGCAATACTATAATCACACAGAAAATACACTCGTTACTTACTCAACCGATATCATTGAAGAATAACTGCATTCTACAATGGATTCCTGCCAGTGTTTGGATCGGGGGTAAAGAAATGGCAGTTGAATTTGCAAAGGAAGCCAGAAAGTTGAGCCAAAGGAAAGAACAAATGCCATTATTTGACGCTGATGCTTTGGAAAAATACAAGATAATTCAACAAAAATAAGAAGAAAAAAATCAAAATGCGAAATAAACACTGAGAGAAAAATGACAAAAACTATAACACGGCTTAGAACAAAACACTATAAAGAAATGACAATACATCCAGATGGCACAATAACCTATAGGACATGCAACAACTGTCCTGGTGTGGAACTAACACCTACTCACATATTTTCATGCCCAGCAATGGCCGCAGCCTTGCAGAAAATTAACATAGACCTAGAGCAGCTGCTTTACACACCCAAGATAGTGGACAATGCTGCTGCTGCTGTGATAGAGATGCATGGAGACATCTGAGGCTATTTATTGGACACGACGAGAACAACAACGGCATTCCAGAGTAAAATAAATCATCCGAGATAGATAAATATTTTTCAAATGAATTAAAATAAATATAATCGATACTGAGAGAGAGTTGAATTAAAAAAAATAGAGAATTATTATTTTCGAAATTTAAATAGCTGAGAGGATTCCAGCAAACCGCATATAAAATATCAGTTTTTTTTTTTGCTACTTGTTTTAATTTGCATATACCTATTTTACATATCTCAGATTGTATTTAAAAATCGTTAACCATTTCTTCTAACTTTTGGCGAAATGGTGTTTTATTAATTTATCATTTGATATTATTAGGGTTCTTTCCTGGTATTCAAAAAGGAAAAATACGTGTCGTTCAGTTATATTTTGCAATTTATCAAACAATTTGGCCGCTGAATCGCTGATTTTGGTAGAGCGCCATCTAGCGAATAAAGTTCTAACTAAAATCAATTTGAATTTTTCATTATTTGCCATAAAAAAAAAACCATTGCATCCTGAACACAATGGTGTTTACCGCATTGCTCTAGCGCAAATATTCGCGGAGTTATTAATTTTTAAAGTTGTGCGGGACTTTTGGGGATCACCCTGTATATAGAATTATTTTTTTTTATCTTTGTGATAATATAAATATATATTCTAAGAAATATAAACTATTTTGACACTTACGTTTCTTTTTAAAAAGACTTTTATTCTACAAACATCTTTTAATATACTGATGAACTGTTCTCAACAACATTTGCATCAGCTTCCCATACTCTTCTAATTCCAAAATAAACGAATTCAGAATTATATCTGCATCGGCAAATATAATTTTCTTATAAAATAAGTCAAAAATGCTTCGGAAACAATAAATATATATACATATAAGAGAAAATACTATAGAAAAAAATAAATCTAATATAAAAAAATATATATAAGAAAAAACTTTGTTTAAATAAGTATTTTTATTTCTCCCGAGTTGTCTTAAGCAAGAATTATTAGAGTGAAATGTTACAAAGTTCTGCCCTAAAATGATATAAAATTATTGACTTAAACCAGTTTGATGATTAGGTATTCTGAAAAAATAATGTCGTTCCAGGAAACGTGGTCCATATTTATAAGCACCATAAATTAAGGCAGGGAAAATCTAATTTGGTCGAATTTACCCGAATTTCTTTCAGCACACATTTTATATTTTTATATACTTTATAAAGTAACTTTCTTTGTCTTTCCATTAAGATTATATTTGTGAACTTATTTTATTTTACCGTTAAATTATCAAACGTGGAAAATAATTTCATGTAATAATTTAAAGCAAACGTGAAAACGTTTTTGTTAATTTAATAAAAATGCTGTCTCCTTTTTTTAAATGTTTAGAATAAATTACATATATTAGAGAAATTGCATGTAAATTATCTGAGCAAAAACGTTTAAAATAAATGTTGTTATTAGTCAAAGAAGAAAGAAAATCGTTTTGCATCTTATATATGATGATTAATTTTTATATTATCAAAATAATTATATTTATAAATATAGTGCATAATATTAAAATTGATGAAAGGATTGGATAGATTTCTAATGATTAATAATAATTCTTTGATAAATCTGTTTATATAATAATAAATATCATTCGTTCCAATATACATATATATTATTATGTTATGTATATATAAATATTAAAAATAAAGAAGATTTAAAAATATATATAAATCAATATTTGTATGTTTGTTTGTTTGTATGTCCGGTATACAAATTCGCAGTAGTTCACTTATTCAAACCAAAATTACTATACATAGGTAAAAATATACGGGGAAGACGATAGGCTATTTTAAGAAATATAAAAATCAATTATTGAAACTATAAATTCAAATTATTCTACTTAGCTCACGAACAACGCCCTCTTTCAAAGATTAGATTAAATTATGCTGATGCAAACAAATAGATAATGCTAATAACAAACAGTTATGAAAAATCTTATCTAAATATATATCACTCGGGTAGATATGCACACGGGTCAATCCCGGGGCGAAGCCCGGGTCACCCGTCTAGTAAAATATATAACATAATATAAAGTTACGGAAGGATAATATTCATGTACAATAGGAGGAATATATATCCTTTCAATTATGCAAAAGAAGGATTCACTTGTTCATCTCCCTTGTAAAATATTCCACTAGTGATGGTAAAGAATGAACCACATCACTAGTTTTGAAAAATTCAGGAAAACCCTGAACCTGTTTACCATGGTTTCGTGCTTTGGCCATCATCATATTTGAGTAGTTATTATATTTATTTTATTTATTATCAAATAAGACGCGATATCCCTACAAGGTAGCTTGCGTCGAGAAACAACACTAAATTCAGATACTACTCGTATATTACACAAACAATTGAATAATTACATGGTTATTTATAATTTTTCATATATATATATATTATGTAAAAATTGTTTAATTTTAAATTATAATTCTCAGATCAAATCACTCCCTATATAAAACTCATTGTTGTTTCCCGTTGGTTGGCTCAAATCTTTTGTGAATATGTAAATACGCCTTTTGTTTTATTCATTCTTCAAGCCTTAAGTAAGGTAAGATTTCTCAATTATGTTATTTTATATTCCTTAAGCATAATTAATGCTCAATTCATTATAAATAAATCTATAAAAACAGCAGAAAATATCATATAGTATATATATATATATGGAAATTTTGCCCGGAAGATATTGATATAAAGAGATAAGGGTCGCCTCTCCCGTAAAAATAGACGTCAAAACCAGACGCCATCTATTGTACGTCGCTGCAAACTAGCGGCCTCGGGTCGGTGACAAAGCCACAACACCAGCTTTGGGAAACTGAAAAGCGTTCACCTATATTTGGCCCAGCCCCTTTGCCAGCAAAACACCTCTTTGGCAGATTGTCAAGATTCCATTAGATCCCGTGTGAATCTCATGGAATAAAGTCTGCCCTAGACTGACGAGGCCCTTTAGCCCGAAACTATGGTCTCTAGGTGGAGGATTTTCAGTTTGCCAAAGCTGGTGTTGTGGCTTTGTCACCGACCCGAGGTCGCTAGTTGCGGCGACGGTCAATAGATGGCGTCTGGTTTTGATGTCTATATTAACGGGAGAGATGACCCTTGTCTCTTTATGTATATATAAATAAATATATATATTTGAAACAGGAAAAATAAAAATCAGGTAAAAAGTTTCTTTTAAATTTTAAGTTGTAAGTTTTCGAGAAAATATACTGTTCTTCAACGGGATAATACTCATTCAAAACAGGCTAATGTACTATCTCTAAATAATGTTTATACAAATTAATTGAAAAACCTTTGTTATAAAGATTATTTAGAGATTCTACATCGATTATTAGACCTTTGAAAATCACTATATTTGCTCGAAAGCTTGAAAATTCAAAATTAAAAGAAATGTTTACCTGATTTTACCTGATTTGATCAATGATTAGTTGATTTCTGTTCCACTAGATGGCGCTCTGCCATCTAAAAAGCACATGTACTTTTAGTCAGGATATGCCTTCTTTATTTTTAATATATATATAATGTTTATACTATTTCTTATATGATAACTTTACTTTTTATTATATTAATAGTTACCTGAGTTTATATCAATATAAAGAAAGGTATCAAATTAAAATATTCATATATTAAAACAGACAAATTATAAACAAGGTTCTCTATACATATTTTGGAAACAATAAAGTTATAATAATATTTTTGAAAGATTCAATTATTAATTTTGAAATTATATTTGAATTTTTTTTCTTTTTAAATTAATAAAACTTTCCTTATATATCAAAGTTTAATTTAGAAATATATATAATTTTTTATAATAAAATAATTGAACTTAATTTCACTATTTGTCTTTAATCTATAGATTTGAAACACAGATTGAAAATAGATCTGTTATTTGAGATAGAGAAAAATCTTGCAGAAGAAAATAAATATTATATTGAGGCTACTTTCCACATTCTTCGAGAAAAAAGGAATTGTGTGAGAGTTTTTATTTTTAATATTTCCGGCGATATAAAGGAAATTTTATTAAAGATAGAATTAGAAGCTCCACAAATATTTATATCTTTTGCTTGTTGGGAAATATATAAAAAATGTAATAACGCCATTTGGGGTCTCTAAGCCTTCACCAAACAAAATTGTTATTTTATTGGCAGACGACTGGAGGTGAGGTGGAGAGTTTCCAAGAGAAATTTCCTATCTGTGAAATCTCTAAAATAACAAATTTGACTTTGTTATCTTATTTCACTGATTAACATATTATCTGATATTGATTTAATAAAGACGGTTTATAAATTGGTATTAGAATACTATAGATATTATTTGTAACATAATCATATACCTATTCTTGTAGAACAATATTGACAATTATACTGCAAATGTTTCCCCTGAACGAAAAATATAAATTTATTTTAAGGATAAATAATGATTATTTCTAACCTTAGGGATGAAGTATTGTGGATGAATTGTGAAGAGTATATAATGATATAATAATAATCATTATTTTTCCTTAATATAAATTTCTATTTTTCGTTCAGGGGAAATATTTGCGGTATAATTGTCAAATTTCGTTCTACAATCATAAGCCGCACTATATTTTATCAAAATATACTTTTTCTTATTAGAAAGGTGCATCTCAGATCTATACTAAATTATTTCTTTAGTCAAAAGGCGATCCATTTAATAAGTTTATATAAAAAAGAGCGTACCTGGATCTCTCTCTCTCTCTCTATAAAGAAAAAAACAAATTTTCCTCAAAATATTTCGAGAGATTCCTCCCTCTTTATCAGTTTTTTGCACAGTAAACATAAATTACAAATTCTTGTAGATCATATGTGATTAGTACGCCCTTTTTATATAAATTATTTTTATTTCAAAATTTCTATGAACATCACGCTATCTTTATCAAGAACGTTAGTTTAGATTAATGTAATTAATTTAATATAGATCCATGATGAGTAATGTATTCTCAAATAATTGCTAATATCTTCGGAAAGGTATCTGTTCATTTTTTAAAAATAAATTCTCATTTACATTCATAGAAAAAAAAAAATTGTAAGTAGAAAGTCTAATATTTCCTTTCGTCTGCTTATTAAGGAGATAGGGGCATTTTTTTTCCACACTTGGATATTTCGTGTATCTTCAATAAAGGTCACTGCGTATCAAGTAACTTTCAGAGTTATTATCTGAATCCCAATATACATGCTAAAAGGTGAAACTTCCTTAAGGTTTGTCTATGAGTGTATAGAGTGTGATACATTTCAAAATATGATATAAAGCATAATATTTAAAATATAAACGAGATTTGTTGAAGGTGATCATAAAAATAGAAATATGCAGGAAATTAATGAGAAGAAAATGTATTTGTGAAGAAAGTTCTAGAAGGTAAATTAATTGAAAGAGAAAGATTGGTGTAAGAGAGAGAGAGAGAGAAAAAAAAATAAAATAAATAATTTAACTGAAAGACTGTCGGAAACCCTTTAAAGGGAGAGCACTATATAGAGAAGCACCGCCTCGCTGGAAACTAAGGCCGGTTCGTAAACAAAGATAAGTTCAATTTTTCAAACTTCTAATTATTGTTTCAATAATTGCAATGAGGTTTATGGGGTTTAAAATACGAAGTCATGAAGAATATTAGCAGGACATAAACTTATGGACAATCCTTAAGAAAGTGTGAAGTATTTGTTGTAGCCAGTTTATTTATTTATTTATTTTTTTTTTTTGAGGAGACAGAGGGATTTTGTTTTCAGTTGTTAATCTCGTGTGTCTTAGATAAATTCCACTGTATACCAAATATATTTAAGAGTTATTGTATATATTTTCCGATATACATGCTAAGATGTACAACTGCCTTATGTTTTGTCCATGAGTGGATTGTGATTGCATTTTTAACGAGATATTTTTTCCTTTTGGAGACGACACCTCTTGATGCCAAACATTATAAATTTTCAATATAGCTGTTTCACATATCATGCTTACTCAGTTGATTCTTATAAGATGGATATATGAATACTATTTGTAAGAAATATAAGCTATTTTCGTGCGTATGATTCTTATGAAAAGCCATCGCTATGTGCACATGTGCATAAATGATCATATTATATATATGATATAACAGATAGCGCGATAATGAATAATATTAATACTATTTATGTTTCAGAATTCCTTTATTTATAGTGTTTCAATATTATTTTATTCTCATATAGAAGATTAGCATATTCAAATACGAAGAATCACGCTGAATAAATAATAATGGATAATTTAAGAAATGTTTGTATTTATAAGCCATACAGATATTCTTATTTATATAAATATTTTCATATTGATATATTAGTTAATTATAATAAAAAAATATAATCGACAAATCGCTCTTTGAAAAATATAATATTATATATTTTGTTTTGGTAACATCTATATATGTGAATACAAACAATAACGAGCCCTCTATATACAAGTGTATAACGAATAAAGACATTAAGACGCTATGTGTTTCTTTCTACAAATATATCAAACTTCTACTGTCCTTACTGCGATGAAATATATATATTTTTCCCAATATTTTTCCATCGCAGTAAGAACATTAGATGTTTGATATATGTGTGAAAAAACATTTGCGTCTTAACGTCTTCATTTGTTATCTATATATGTTGGAAATTGTTACAAATCGTTTGTTTCAGATAAATCATTACTTCAAATCAAAATATAAAATGACATTGGGGAAAGAGTGTTATAAACCGTTGATAT
Source organism: Cordylochernes scorpioides (assembly GCA_030710605.1). Taxonomy (NCBI): domain Eukaryota; kingdom Metazoa; phylum Arthropoda; class Arachnida; order Pseudoscorpiones; family Chernetidae; genus Cordylochernes; species Cordylochernes scorpioides. Next base: position 33,378,911 of record CP092871.1, on the reverse strand, counting down.
TTCACGACCCGGGATCGAATCTCGTGCGCATTGAATAATTATTTTTTCTAAAAAATAATTCCTTCAATAGCCCCCGATTATTGAAAAATATCCAACCTTAACAGTGAGTGCAAGTAACACTGCCTTCAGAACACATGTACACTCATGATAGAAAAACTTAAGGAAGTTATACTTTTTAGCATGTATATATCGGAATTTTGACAATATCTCTGAAGGAATTTTGATAAACAGTGATATTTATTGAAGAAATACGAAATAACCAAGTCTGAACAAAATTTCCTCTGTCTCCTTAAAAAAAAAAACAGACGAAGAGAGACATAAAACACTTTCCACTTCCTTAAGTTTTATCCATTAACGTAAATGCAAAAATCGAACTGTTTTCTACATGTCTATACATTCGCACACTTACAGTAAAATAGTTGCTTACTACCATCCGGACGACTACCAACATCCTCGTGGACCAATTAAAGACACTCATTGGCTTAACGGTCGCCAAGATGGTACATCGGGCTCAAGACAGATATGGCTGGCGTCGCATCGTGTTTGGAATGTAATGCATACAATAGGCCACAACGTTCGATCGCAAATAAAATAATAATACTATCACTACCATTCATAATATTATGGCCATTATCACGTTGGACTATGGATAATAAAGATTCAAGATGAAGGCATTATCCTATCGTCCTTTATATAAAACAGCGTCATATCATGGAGTAATTTTCGGATAAGTACCAAATTGCCATCAAAATATAACTACCTTTTATGAGAATTACAATTAGGTTACTAT
>CP092871.1:33329783-33378021 GCA_030710605.1 Cordylochernes scorpioides | reverse complement strand
ATACCAGGTCTAAGTAATGTAAGGATGTACATTTGGCACTATTATTTTTAAAATAATAATGCTTATGATCACAAAACCTAATTCAGCATTACTGGCGTGAAGGGATTACCATGTTGTCAGAGTTGTAAGACATTATAAAAGATACATCCCATTCCAGTACACTTTATATTTCCGTTTATCATTACTCTTCACAATTCATCTTATCATACTTCATCCCTAAGGTTAGAAATAATTGTTATTTTTCTTGAAATAAATTTTGATTTTTCGTTCAAAAGAAACATTTGCGGTATAATTTTCAAATTTCAATCTACAATCATAAGCCGCATTACATGTGATTGCATTAGTGCGCCATCTGTTATCAAAATACGAAACTATTATATACGCGTATGATTCTTTTAAATTGTATTATATTGTAATATGTTGAATTATAAACATTTATAACGCTTTTCCAAATGCCTTGATTCTTATATATTCCTGGCAATGACAAAATATTTTGTCGAAACGTCGATAAAATAAAACATTTACTGGCTAAAGTGTCTCTTATTTTAAGAACTATGAATGTCGGGTAGGCAAACTCTATTTTCAAGAATATAAAAATGTGATGAGATTAGATGATCTTGAGTGATCTTCCAACTCTTCCTCTCTATCCATCGAGCTTTTGGTAAAGGAAGATTAGTGAGTTAGGCAAAGGTGGATGTCCAGAGAGGATCTCTGATAAATGAAGATTAACTATGAGCTTATATAAACTTAGCCAAGCTATCGTATTTCTTATGGAGATTTAAAAAAAATCATCTCTTTAGAATCTTTTAAAATTCATTTGATGAATATTGTCCTATTGTGTGAAAAAAACTATAAAATAAAATATATATAAAAAAAGTTAGGTGTTGATATTGAAAACAAAAGAGGCATATACTGACCAGGCTCACGTGGAAATTTATTGTGTGTATTATTCTTCAATGATCCTTTTGTAAATGCATTATTTTTTCTAAAGTTTTGGGATTTATTTTGCGTATATTTTAAAATTGCGTTAATATATATTTTATATATGTATTATGAGATTGATTGTGCTTTTAAGGTTTAACGAAAAGTCCTATATATATTCACATGAAGAGGAGTGTTGTTTCTCTTGTGATGTTCCATATTATTTAAACTATCCAGATAAATTAAGAAAAAGGCATCTCCTTATCGTGCAACTGAAAGTTGCTGATGGCTGGCGCCATCATTCGGAATAAATATCAACTATTCTCGTTGATTTTTAATTATTCCAGAATTGGCCAAATACCCATTCTTGATTAATCAAGAAAAGCTAACCACGGACGCGTTTCGGGCTGTTGGCCCTCATATTCACATATCCAGATAAAGCCTTTATACGATTTACCCTTAGTTATAAATAATTGAATTTTTACAGTGGACTATGCAAATTAGTTGGTTATCAAGGTCATATATATATATATATATATATATATATATATGTGGTGCTAAGGGTATATACATATTATGATTAATTCTTCTATAGTAAAATATTTTATATGATATTGAGAATAATGAATGATTTATGTAAATATATATATTTATATTATTTTAGAAAGAAAAGAGAAGAGATGGAAAAAAAAAGAAGGAAAGAGGAGAGGAAGAGATTTGCATATGTAGAGAGAGAGAGAATCGGCTGCCAAGGTACAGTTGCTAATGGCCAGGAGATCCATCAATATTACGCCGTGATTGACAGGTTCGTCTGCGGTGAATAGAGAAATCCTAAATTATATATATATATCTATTTCTCTAAGGAAAAAAATATTATTTGTGCTTTAAAATCATTCTTAATATTATTTTATCAATAATTTTCAAATTGATATACATGCTTATCTTTATCAAATCTTGATTTAAAAATTGTACCCATTCAACTTCATTTTGTCGAGCCACAATGGTCGAATATATGAAAATACACGCATTTATTATAATATAGTAATATATTAAAATATATGAGAGAATAATAGTGTAATTATAAATGGATATACAATTATATGAAATTATTTATTTATGCAATTCAGCAAAATGGGTCTATAAGTATAAACTGTATGTAAAACACACATTTTGAATTTATATCATATTTACTTCTCTCTCTTTTATTTACATATATTTATTCATATACTTATCATTTTATAATCTTATTTATATTTAGAATTATTCAATTTTGTATGTAAACCTATATAATATTATATGAACGATTAATAAAAGTAGTTGCAATCTTAAAAAAAATTATCTCTCTTTCTCTCTCCTTGCTAAATTAAAATTATTTATTAAACTTAGAATGAAGGATGAATTCGCAACATTCTAACTTTGCATATTGTTTATTATTGATTGTAAGAATACAAAACAGTATATGTGAAGCAAAGAACAATCATTATTATATACAAGAGATACTTTTCAAACACGAGCTCATCTATAGCCATTGGTACTCTGTGGGATATTAAAAAAATCCTAATTCCGAAAAAGAAAAAGGCTTCTCCTCATCGGGAAACTGAAAGTTTCTATGTACACATTTGTACTATTTTTTCATATTGTCTCGCGGTCTCACGCAATTCTGGCCTTAACTACTCATTTCATGATTTTTCAGGATACCTGAATGAGCAGTTTTTTAGTCGTTTAGGTACAGCTTGCACCACGCTGATGAGGGCCAACAGCTCGAAAAGCGTACGTGGTTAGCTTTTATTGATTAATAAAAAATGGGTATTTGGCCAATTCTGTGATAATTAAGAATCAACGAGAATAGTTTATATTTATTCCAATAGATGGCGCAAACCATCAGCAACCTTCAGTTGCACGAGATGCACCTTATCCCAGTGTAATATCACATTTGTACTATTTTTTCAAATCATAATTCCGTTTGTAAGAGTATTATCGATAATAGTTTCCTTGGTATTTCTTATACGATTGTTATTTGATAAACTTCGGAAACTAATAATTTTCAAAGACGTTTTCTTAGAAAATCGATTTTGAAGAATGTTCGTTTTGTGATCAAACAAACTCCTTAAAATTTTCAAAAGAATTTATTTTCATACGAATCTCTCAAAAATGCAATGAAATTAAATTAAACGTGGTTTTAATATCTATTCTACATGTACTTATCTAAACACACGCAATATGATGTTGATAAAAGTTTTCATAAAATAAAATATATTTGTTTTGAACGCGCGACAATATTTAGTAGAGGTTTTTATTCATATGTTTAACTAAAAATATTTTTCGAATCGGGATAAGACTATATATAATGCTTGAATATGGAAATGATGTTGGCATAGTATTGTTACGTCTGGCTTTCTTATCTCTAGAGAAAAAGAGTCCTGAGTGGTAAGAAAAAGATAAATAATGACGTACTACTGCTGGAAATGACACTGCGGCAGAATGCAATAAGTATTTGGCAGAATAAATGTTAAAAACCTAGCGCGTTGTAGTGTTTGTAGGGTTGTAGGGACAGTCTGGTGATAGAAATTTGTTCAGCATCAAAAGTCCTGAGGAAGGAGCCGAACACAGCCTGGTGATTGGAAGCTGTTGTCTTGACCGCGTAGTTGCCATGTAGTTTGGTTAGTATGTTTGGACGGCACCGAATCGAGTGAGTCGGTCGGCAGCGGTTCAGCCTACAAGTCGGTGTCGCCCAGGTCAGATGTCGACTGTGTGTTGTAGGACGCTTCGCAAGGATGACATCTATGGCGCTATGGACCCTTCCGACGGCGAAGGTTAGACGCAATTATCTTATATTTTTTTCCTACCAATTCATACTACTCTATTAAAACCTTAACTTAGTTCTATTCATTTATAAAAACTCACGCGTGTCTTCTTTGCACCATCATCATTAGGAAAAAGACACAAACGGCGTCTAGGTACGACACAACATTTATGTTTCTTTTATATAGATAGAATATATTCTGGGTAAATAACTGTTTATTATTTTTTGATAATATTTTTATAAGAAAATCGATCGTTTCTTTGTAGGTAAGGAAATATTTTAGTTGTTGTTGCTGTTGTTGTCGTGTCCAATGAAGAGCCTCAGATGTCTCCATGCATCTCTATCACAGCAGCAGCAATATCCACTATCTTGAGTGTGTAAAGCTGCTGCTCTGGTTCTTCTCTGTCAATTTTCTGCAAGGCTGCGGCCATTGCTGGGTATGAGAATATGTGGGTAGATGTTAGTTCCACACCAGGACAGTTGTTGCATGTCCTATAGATTACTATAATATTTTAATTCTTTGATTATTACATGTTATTGATTTTCTACTTTTGTTTATAAATGCGTAACATCACAGGTCTAATTTTTCTATATTAATTTTTGTTTACAATAAAGTCTTGTATCAAACAATTTCTATCTCTCTGGTTAAGTATAAACGCAAAATATTAACAACTAGAAAACACTTAATTTAATTTTAAAATAATATTTCATAACTGCTTTAGAATATTGTTAAAACCTTCGCCAAAAATGCATGTGATATAGGCATAAAGAAATTATACTTAATTGTTCAAATTATAAATTAAGATGAATTGAATAGTTTATCTCTTTTTATATTATATTTTATCGAAATTGAGATGACATTTTATTTATTGTAAATTATAGTTTAAACTTTAGAACAAAATAATTTTCATAAGTAAAATATATTCAATAACATAGCTCTATCTACTACTCGCTTATAACTTAAATTTTCTTTTAAAATAAATAAATAATCTTATTCTCTCCTAACTCCATTACCCATCAATGAAAAATAATTTAAAGAGTACATTTCCATCGGTTCCGCCATTTTTATCTCCAGAACGCTTCACTATTTTATTTGATCGATTTTCTTATATACCCTGCACTTGCTTTTGAAAACAGTAAATAAATGCTTTGAACGAACTATGGACATATGCTCCTAGGAATGTATAGGAATATATCTAAATTATTGTAGCAAAGTATTTATCATTTTAATAACAGAGTATCATTTTTGATGTTTATATTGTAGCGGATGTATGTAAGTTTTTCTTTTATATCTATTTTTAATGTAAAGGAAATAAATAATCAAGAATGTATGTCTCGTTAGTTTTTATTTTTAACCAACGTCTCATTTTTACAAAGTCGTCATGTAAACAATGCTAAGTGATGATTATTGGAATAAAGTTCTATGAAAAATTAAATATGAGAATAATAATTTTGAGATGTTTACAGCACGTATCATTTACCCCCGCTTTTATGCATTTATTCACGGAGAATAAATGACTTTAATTGAGAGATGTGAGCCTTTATAGGATCTCCTGTGGGATTTCTTGGTGGGTTGTCTTGATCCGTTGTAGAGAGTTCGTAAGTCACTTAAGACAATCTTCTCAAAACTTGGAATGGTCCTTCGTATTTTGGAGCTGTTTTAATTAGCCTCGGATCATTGTAGGGAATTCTTTAAGAACGAGATCTCCAACTTTAAATTCAATGTCGGAATGCCTTGAATCATGTCTTCTTTTAGAAATATCACGATGATGTTGAGTTATTTTTATAGCCAGTTTTCTAGCATCTTCTACCGAGTTTGAGGGGTTATCAGCAAATTGTGGCTGCACATTGTAACTAAAAAGTAGAAAAGATGGCGGAAAACCTGTTACGTCATGAGGGGTGTTGTTGTAGTCAGTAATGACCTTGGGCAAAAGTGTGCTCCATTTCACTTTCGGTTTATCAAGCAAGGCCGCTCTTAACTTGGTCATGATTGTTCCGTTAACCTTTTCGCACATTCCATTACTCTGGGGGGTGGTATAGTGTGGTGAAAGTTTGTTTGATGTTATGAACTTTCAAACACCTTTTGAATTCCTTGGAATTAAAGTTCTTTCCGTTGTCAGTGATAATATGTTTTATGGGTAGCGAGACTTGAAGGATTCTGTTGAAACATTGTAGCGTTGCTTGAGCTGTGTTTTTGATAGTGGAAAATGCCCAAACATATATTGTAAGATGATCAATGAACACTTGGATGTACTTGTGCTTTGTCTTTTCAGCTGATGCTCCCATAACTATTGTATCTGCACTTATTACTTGAGCTGGTTGTAATTCTGTGTCTGGAATTATTAGTTGTCCTAGAGTTGGTTGGTTAGATGATTTGGTCAGTTGACATGTCTTGCATGATCTCACATAAGATTTAATTTCCTGTACCATGTCTGAACACTAAAATAAAGGAACTATTAGTTTGACTGTCTTGTTCATGGATGGGTGACTCATGTTATCATGATATTCCTTCAGAATATGTTCTTTAAAAGAAGCAGGCACCACAGCCCTGAGTAGTCCTCTCTTCTTGACCATCACTGTGTTTTGATGATCTTGAGGTTCTTCAATGAAGCTGAGATCTGCCTGTCTTTGATGTTGTAGCTCGAAAATGGAAATACTTAATACTGGGGCTCTTGATAATGCATCTACATGAGTCAGTTTGTTTCCAGATCTGTGTGTGATTGTAAATGGTTTAGTTGATAAATTGACTAGCCACCTGAAAAATTTAGATTTAGGATTTTTGAGATTGAGTAGCCACTGTAAGGCTGAGTGATCCGTAATAACTTGGAAGGGCTTGTTTTCCAGATACACTTCAAAATAATCTATTGCTTGGATGACAGCATAGCATTCCAGTTCATAAGCTGAGTAGTTCTGTTGGTGTTTAAGAAGCTTTTTGGAATAGTATGATATTACATGTTCTGTTGAATCAATTTCTTGACTTAGTATTCCTGCTATTCCAATTGCTGATGCGTCTGTATATAGTTTGCAAGGTACTTCTGGGTTGTAAGTGGTAAGAATTGGTTCTGATGTTGAAGCTGCTTTTAATTCTATAAATGATTTATCAACTTGAGGTGTCCACGAGAATAATTTATTTTTCTGTGTCAGGTTTGTAAGAGGGGTGGCAATCTTGCAAATCTTGGAATGAATTTCCGGTAGAAATTTGCCAAGCCAATGAATCTTCTGATTCCTTTAACTGTTGTTGGTTGCGGAAAGTCTTGAACAGCTTTGATTTTATCAGGATCAGGTTTTACTTTATTGTGACCAATGATATGGCCTAAGTATTTGACCTATGACTGTGCAAATGAGCATTTGTTGAACTTAAGCTTGATGAGACGTTGGTTAAAAATAAAAACTAACGAGACATACTTTCTTTTATATCTATTTTTAATGTAAAGGAAATGATAATCATTTTGAGATGTTTACAGCACGTATCAATATTTTGCTACTCTGTAAACTTGCCTCCTTGCCTATCTTTTTTATTATTTATAGTTTGTTCTTTCCTTAAATAAATTGTTGTGTCTTCCTGAAGTTTGTCTTTCCTAATTTTCCACGTGGCAATATAATGCATCAATAAATTCTATTCGATAAAATCACAAATAAGCCCATTTGGTAACATTTAAAATATCATCAATGACACACTTTTCGCCATCTATACTGAATATTTATTAGAATCTACAAGTAATCCAGGGCCAATTTTCTTTACTCTTTTTTAATATTTCGGGATAACATGCCCTTCAACAGGAGAACTAGACGTATAACTTCCAACTAACTTATACTGAAAATGATAAACATAATTGTTGAGGGTGTTCAAGCGAGAATCCTCACGCCACTTCGCGCCTGGCGGCGTCAGTGTGGCGACGGCAACCGGCCGAGACTGGAACCTGGCGTTTTGGTTTTGGATTTGGCTGCGAGCGGAAGTATCTCCGCGTCTGGCTGTGTGTGGTGTTCTCCTTATGTTCCGGCACTGGTTATAAATAAAACCGGTACCAAGGAAGCTCCGATGACTCAGAGTGGATTATTGACAAAACAACGGGCACAACACAACAATAATTTCAACGCTACTCAACGCTACATCGACTTCAAGACAGAGATAGCTGGCCTCGCATCGTGTTTGGGATGTAATATGTACAGTGGGCCACAACTCGAAAAAAATGATTTATATACTCTAAAATACAAAATTAATTTCTCCATTCCTTATCCTGATATTAATATAAATTAAAATAATTATAAGTGTTAGTTATTTGAAGTTGTGTTTAATTCTGTTTATCTTATTGCATACAATATTTTTATGTTTTACGAAAGAGAGGTTTAATTTGACTTTCATGAAACATTATGAAACCATTAGAAATTTCCCGGCAGACGATCAAGTGTCCCATTAAACAGACGACAGTTTGACGTGCCCCAGTGCCATCATTAAAATAGGGCTAATCTACACCTTCCCCGCCAACCTATGTTCTACTATTTAGATATGTATGCTCGATAAATTATTTATTTTTTTTTTATATTATAGATATAAATTATAATTTAAAAATCATTATTTTAGTCTGGATATTTTGAATTATGAGACACCGCATAACACTTGTATGTTTATCTTATGTAAATGTTTGTGCAAATATTAATTATATATGTAGTAAGGTATGCGATCCTGTAGGATGACTGTAGTGTGTTGGTTAAATGCAGTCGTTGTGGCCTCAATGTTAGAGTGGGTTCAGGCGTGAAGGTATTGCACCAAAAAACGAGGCATGTTGGATGCCACCTAGGGATGGCGAGAGAGTAAGTTAAGCCGACACCGGTCAGGGGAGATCTGTTGAGAGGGGTCTGTCAATCATCGTGTCTCAAAGCGTACTAATCTGTTTGAGTAAGAAGGGGGCACACCTGGAAACCCGACTTGTTTTTCGGACCTTTTTCCTCTACTGGAGCCGGTTGTCACTTACTCGAAATTTTATTTCTGTCACCTTGGCAATCACCTTATAACCATGCAACACATGGGGACATAGTTCATATTGGAATATATTACAACATATATATATTTCAATATAAATGTACTTGATTTATTAAACAATATAACTATAACATTATATATGACATTTTTAAAAATGATATTTCAAAGCATGATGAGGGTTATACCTTATTGAACAAAAATATGGTCAAAACGGCTTACTGACCAAATTTGGGTAGAAGAAATACAGCTAGTACCATCCTGACGAAGGCCAACAGCCAGTTAGTTGATTTTTGTTCCACTAGATTGTGCTCTGCCATTTAGAATATATTTGTGAGCGGTAAGGATATACCCCTTTTTTGTTTTTAATATTAACACCTGACCTTTTGTCATTTATATTTTTCAAATTTTAATTAAACACACACACACATATATAAATATGTTGAATATAGAGCAATCCATATATGCTAATTAAAATAGGGGCAAATTTTGTATCAAAATATTTATTAAATTTCAATATTTCGACGAGTCTGTTCACCTATCTTCTTCTCGGAAAAATTCAAAAAACAATGTTCAGGATAAACACACAAGATTATTTTTGGAGAGTTGGGCATCTATAGATGATAAAAATAGCATCAATAGGAAGATAGAAATACCAGAATCATGCCTACAGTTAAAACAAAAATAGCCAAATATATATAGCATTTTGTTTCTGAAGATACAATAATTCAAATTGAATGATTGGTCACACCAACATATGTTATATAAAACAACATTTCTCGTGCGCGCATCACGCGGATAATAAGCTTACAAGGTTTTACAGTCTAGGGCGGACTTTATTCCATGCGATCCAAATGGGATCTAGGTGGACGCTTTTCAGTTTGCCAAAGATGGTGTTGTGGCTTTGTCACCGACCCGAGACCGCTAGTTTGCGGTGACGGTCAATAAATGGCGTCTAGTTTTGACGTCTATTTTGACGGGATATGCGGCCTTTGTCTCTTTAAATCAATATCTCCCCGGCAAAATATTCATATATATATATATTTTTTTGAAAATAGAGCAATCCATAGATAAATCTTTAATTAAAAGGACATATATTGGATCAAAAAATCATTCATTTTAGCAATATTTCAGTTTGCTGAACGCCAACCTTTATCAAGGTCTTATAACATTTTAAAGTGTGTCAACAACAAACTCAGCGCCACATCATGGCCTCTCCCTCTATTTTGTATCAGAACGATGCGTAATGTTCTTCACTCTAGTATAAAACCTCGAGAATATCTATTTAAGATAGGCTATGGCTCTCATCAGTACAGGAGAGGGTTTGAATTTGGTCATAATATGCTTTTTGTTTTTAATATCGACACCTGACAATTTTATTTTTCACATGATGAATATATTTACGCAAATTTGGTCTTTGATTCTCATTTCGTGATTTCTAGAGAAGTCTCTAGGAAAATATTTATGGTCGTAGAGGTAAACCCTGTACCACACTGATAAGGCCAACAGTCCGAAACCCCTAGGTTTCTCGAAATATCACGGAACAAGTTGAAATAACGTTAAGTTGATTTTTGCTCCAATATAAGGCGCTCTTCCATCTAGAAATGCTTATATGAACGGATAGGATGTGCCACCTTTGTTTTATTTCTATATGACAATCAACATCAGACATACACTAGTCTGATATCTATAGTATCATCAATGCAGACAAGAATCAGTACGCTATATTTTTGATATTAAAAACAAGATGAATAGGTCCTTGTCGACAGAGAGAGACTAAACATAACTTACAAAAAATACCCAAGTATTTTTATTTCCAGTAAAGAAATGTATATTGAATGCAATACCTTTTGTAGATATTTTTCAAATTATATAGCAACAAATATATTTTGAGAAACTAATAATTTATATTATGCTGATTGTACATATTGCCAGTACACTTCTTTCTTTTGTACACAGTTCTTTTTTCTCTCTCTCTCTTTCTGATTAGACATAGTATAGCCACGCTTGATAGATTAAAACAGGAAGTAGGTGAATAGCGTGGTAAGTTTCTTTATTCCGCACAACAAGCTTTCGGGCATCAGCTGCCCTTCATCAGGTACTTTCTCTTTCTGATTGTTAATATCATATGGCTATTCTATTAACGGTCTAAAATTATTGTATATATATGTATAGACAAATGTGAAGGCATACATGTATGACAGCGCAGGTGTCTCTAGGGGGACATAGCGCTTTAAATTGAAATAAAATAATAATAATAATAGTAACCTGGGTGTCAGCGACCAGGAGAACCTAGCAGTGATATAGCAAGGTATCTGCAGTACTTAGAGAAACATCACAGTACCTTCAAGTTGATACAACCTGTGAAATAACCTCTTATTAGTTCAAATATTGGAAAGCTAATTAAAGAGAAATTTGGGTGGATTTGGTAGAAAATACAATTTTTATTTGAGTTATAATAGGTTAAACATCTTTTGATGATTTTCATTAGAAATGTTTTAGAAAACCCAACATAAATATTTTATATTAAAATAATATATATAAACACATAACAAATGTTGATTAATAAAGTTTTCATATTTTACTATAGTAACCTTCAATAAGATATTAAAATTTTATAATCTAACTTGTGAAATAAGCTCTTATTAGGTTAAAAATTGAACAGCTCATTAATGTGGAATTCAACTTAGTTTGACATGGAACATTGCGTGTCCTGTATAAGACATATTCTTATATTCCAGTTACTTTATATTCCTATTATAATTTTAATAATTAATATCAATTTGCAGCTATATATCTATGGTATCGAGATGAAATGTTAGATATTTGTTAATATATTACCTTATGTGTATATAGACCGCACTTTTCTAAATATAATTTATTATTGATCTATAATAAATAAAAAGCTATAATAATATATTTCAATCAGAAATATTCTGGAGAACCCAACATGAATATTCCACAATGAAATAATATAAAGGCATATCAAATGTTGATTAATTATATGAATCATGTAGGATGGTTGTTGATGTGCTGGTGTGGCTTGTGGAAAGGCTGCTGATAAAATTATAATTAAAATTAATTTATTTAAAGCAAGAAATTATAAAGAGAAAAGAAGCAACGGTTGAAATAACGGCCGCCGCTCTAGCTTTGTTGTTTACCGCTTAGTGCCAGATCAAGTGTCGGAAGAAGCCAGCCGCTAGAAAGTTCTGGATGACGCCCGCGCATGCGTAGTGAAGTGTTCTCCCAACACGTGCTCGCCAAGCTTCTGCCCGTATGTGTTTTGAAGCTTTATCCCAGTTCGCTGAAGCAAATTGCGGTCGCCACAATCATATATTACTATAGTAAAACTTGATTTTATTATCCCGAAGACCCACGTATCTGCACACTGATCCAGTAGAAAAAGATAATATGCTTTCATATGTAAATATTTTGAAGGTTGAATCCATTTCTAACTATCGCTGTAAATTGTGTAGATAAATTCTCTATCTTACTCACCATAATATACATTTTATAACGTAGCAATATATTTGTTATCTATTAGGAGATTATAAGATTGATAGTTATATTTTTTACACTGTAAATTGCTTCATTTTTCTCTGATATTTGTAAAATTTTGTTTTGGCATTAAATGAATTCCCGTGTTATCGCCACATTTTTCTTCTTTTAATTTCTACGTGACATTTTGTGTGGTACCTAATTGATTAGAGAAGACAAATTGCAGATCGTCAGCAGACTCTAAAACCAGTAATGCTCTGAACTAAATTTTTCGGGATTGTGTGACTTCGGGATCCACTGCCGTGTCAAAGCCAAGACTTCACTCCAAAATGACGGTTTCTCTATAGACAATATGACGACAAAGCCTCTCTTCTTGCCGCAAGAAAAAGGCGCAAAGTTACTGTCGAACAACTTCTAAAACTCCGAGGAAATTCTCGACAGAAACAGCTCAGATCAATGTCAATAGCAACAAGATTTGCATTCTGTGAGTCATATCCCTGATAGGGAAGGAGCTCTGTAATCATCCAACGACTTGTAAAATACTTGCGTTCTATTATAAGGATACGACAAACCATAGAGTATACCTTCAATACATGAATCCCATATTAAAATATTTTACAGATAATACTTATAATTTCTCATTAAATATAATTATTCATTAAGTTTTAATACTTTCTTATTATTCTAATGAGTGATATTTGGTCTTCAGATCAAATTACGACAAATAAACTGATCGTCAAATATTTTTAGAAAATATAAAGTTTGTTAAAATCCAGTATAAGCTCCTTGTACTTATAAACTTTGATAAATTAGCTTGTTTCATGTCTAATTATTTTATAAATGTATTTAAATTGTACATATGTCGAATTCATTATTGTATATTTGATAAAATAAGATTAAAAATTCAATTTGTGTGTAGATATGATATTTCCATGTGAAAAACCTCCTGAAAAATCCGGAAAACATTAGAGACGTTATTAAGAGAATGCTTAAACAGAAAACTCTCTATAGTCAATTCTCCTAACTTCCTACTGTCTGTAAGTGTTTGCTATTGAGTGGATGTCAAAAAAAAACTTAGCCAAGTGAGCAGAGTACCATTAACATCTAGAAATAAGTCGGGCATTAACAATCATATCTAGATCATTGTCGATGACCAACTTTCTGAGTTAATGTACTCTTCCTGAATATATCTTGGAATAGAAAAGACCATCTAGACTATAAAAGTTCAATAAGTCGGAAGCCTTTACTTAGAACGAACATCCTATAGAATTCTGGTTGTCAGTATATTTCGGTGAATCAATATTTTACAACCATATCAGAGAGAAGGGGCAGTGCATCTTTCTCGCTGCGTGATAACAGACAAGTACTATGTATTTTGATTCTCTTTCAAAGAATCTACAGTAGGCCGCGTACTCTTTTGTAATCACACCTCCCATACTCCTACATGGAAGGCAGAATTTCAAGTCTTTTTCATCGCTGAGGGTTTTCTATGGACGGCATCGCCATAGGAGAGAGTGTAGACATGCCCCCTATCCCAGCTATGTAACCTTCTACCAGGGGCTGCAAGCCACAAGCAAACAGATCAATAGAAATGAGACCCAGTCCGTCCATTGTTCTTTGAATCGTTACTATAGTCTGAACTTAGTTGTTAGATATCTTTGTAAACCCCTCAAACCTGAATATAATATGATTATACATCTCGTGAAACGAAAACAAGTCCTCAAGTTGTCAATTTCATAGTTAGAACATACAATAATTAATACTAATCAAGATATAAATATTAGATAAAGGGATACTAGTTAAATGTTGGAAATGGGAACAAAATAACGTGCCACATCACGTTTGCTAAAGCTGGTGTGACATCGGTAAGTAGTACATAAAGTCTGTAAAGTATAATTAAACTGTCTGAAGTAGGCCACTCACCTAATAGAATTAAACACTATTGAGAACTTAAACTCCACCATTAAAAAGTACATTTCATTCAACTACTCTCAGTAAATTGAATAACGCCACTTGAATGAGTACCATGAAAGGAGCAATTATCAGTTTAAGAAGAATCGGGGGAGTGGCGGAGAGAGGAATTTTGTGTGGGCCGAAAGAAAACAAAGGGACACCTGTCTTTGACTAATGTGATTTAGAACCGATAGAGCGGAGATTTGGCAAATATAATTATTTATACTCTAAATGTAGATGCCTAGAAGTCCATTCTCTCTGCTTCAAATACCTCAATTTATAGATTTATTCACAATATATTATCTCATAATAAATTCTATTAAGAAAAGCTACTATTTACTATATTTTTAAATTCATATCATTTTGTTGTGGAATGATTACTGTATATATATCTATATATTAAAAACAAAGAAGGACTATCCTGAAAACTAGCACATGTGCTTTTTAGATGGCATAGCGCCATCTAGTGAAACAGAAATCAACTAAACGTTGATTTAGTTTGTTCCCTGATATTTTGCCAACCCAATTGATAAATCAAGAAAAGCCATGAGAAAAAAAAAGCACATGTGCTAGTGGTCAGGATATGCCTTCTTTGTTTTTAATATCAACACCTGACCTTTTTATTTTTACTTGTTTTTTTTTATATCTATAAATTAAAAATATTGAAGGTATATCCTGACCACAAGCACATGTGCTTTTTAGATGGCAATGCGCTATCTAGTGGAGCAAAAATAAAATAAACGTTTATTCAACTTGCTCCGTGATATTTGGCCAAACCAATTTCTTGACACATTTTATTTTTATTTTTTTCTATTGTTTTCTTGTATCTATCTATATATACATTATTTTGGAATTTTTAGTCAAAAATGAATATTTTAATATTCACTGATTAAATTTATTTTACTATTCTATTCCGCTGAAAATATAAAATAATGTGCAGTTATACCTTACGTTATGAAAAATATTGTTTTATCTTTTGAATTATAGATTAATAAAAGGTTTCTCAAATAAATATATTTTATTTTCATGGTTTTATCAATTTAAATTTCTACATGAATCCCTAGGACATATATATAGACAATACACACACACCCTATTCAAATAAATATACAATTTTATATATTAGAAAGTTTCTATAAAATTGGCGAAAAAAAAAACAAAGACTGTTTATTTTAGTAAATTAAATGAGATTATTTTATTTTTTGCTACACTCAAAGAAAAGAAAGAAAAGTCTTTTGGTTAATGAATTTGAAAATTTACATTTAAAAGCACTTTCCACTACAGATTACCATATGGCAGGCAGTTTCGTTATTGATTACTAAAAATACAATTTTATTTAATATTTTTTTTATTTATATAATCAATTTTAGATTTTCTAGAATATATTTGAAAAACATAAAATATGAAAATTGGATAAAATTATATACCAAAAATCTTATATTGAAATAATTTTAGACTGTTTTTTAACCAAAATTATGCTTTAAAAATTCTTTCTGATGAGAAACCTTTTAAAACAAAATTTTTCTAACCGTAAAATTGTAGGTTATACATTTTCACTCTTTTTACCGAAAATATTTCTATAACAAATTGTATTCGCACTGTAAAATGGAAGTTATATCGGTATTTTCTAACGTAACGATCTTTAAAACGAGAAAAAAAATTCCAATTGTACAATGTTTATGGTGTATTTAGGGAATACCAATTACACTATCTATACCTTTAAAAACACAAACCCAAACATAATTGACTTGAAATTTATTTAACATACAGATCAAACGAACTGTCGAATGGTTGACAAAAAATAGATATTATTATTATTGTCTCCACACAAATTATCCACGCTTTGTCCCTCCGCATTCCCTAGTCCCCTTTATATACAAACATGACCACATTCGTCGAATGAGATGGCGTGAAAGATTGGTTCACTAACAACCGAAAACAACATTCTTCCCGCTAAAAACTGATCAGAAAAAAATGCAAATGTGTTGTCTTGTCTTAAATTTGAAAAAAAAAAGACAATACAAGGTCCCGATGGCTCAACCTGAACTAAAAGCTCCTAGCTTTACAGTAATGCTGGAAACTGACTTGAAAAATATAAATTGATAAATCAATATCTTTGTTGCAGTGATCAGAAGAATTGAGTCACAACGCTGGATGGCGAGGCCTAAAATAGAAAACAGTGATGAATAATTTAATACCTATTGAAATAAATATTTATTAAAATCACACAAATTAATATTAATACAAATATTATTCAAAACCAATTATTAAAATTTATGAGAGATAGTTCTTTTTCAGGCCTGTCAAAACCAAACGTTGGCGTCGAGACAGCTTTGTTTACCGAGATGCGGGGTATTCTTCTTTGCTCGCGCATGCGCGGGGGGCAGCGGGTGCAGTGTTGCCAGCGCTCGGTTGGCCCAAAAGTACCTATGGTCGCGTCAAAATGTTTGTCAAAATACTTTGACACTTGTACTATCAACCTCTAAAAAAGAAGTTTCCCCCCCCCCCCCCCCCCCCGACATGTATTTCTGCTATATCGAATAGAGAGATTATCGTTGTCCCAGTTATAATATACAGTTAAACCTGTCTATAGCGCCCACTCTTGGGACTCACCAAAATAGGGTGCTATAGAGAAGGAATGCTATAGACAGATACCTTTTAATGTAAAAAAATTACATTTTAATGTTTAAAATCGGGCGCTATAGAGAGGAAGGCGCTATTTAGAGGAAGCGCTATAGACAGGTTCAACTGTATATTTATACTTTTCCAGAAAGAAAATAAGGCATCTCATTATCGTGCAACTGAAAGTTTATGATGGGTTGCGTCATAATAATACGCCATTTCCTTATTAATTTATGCACCTTATCCCAGTACAATATAACATTTGTACTAATATTTGCATTACCTACAGAGTTATTTCAAAATATATTGTATAATAGGGAAAGATAACAAGCCAAAGAGAAGTGTACAGAGGGTGTTTCCTTTCAAATGAAACGATTTCAAACGTCCGTTAGAACTTTATTTTTCGAACGTGAATTTTTTTCATGTGTTCTATGTGCTTCCCCTTCTTCTTGGCTATCTCCCTGCATCGGACTTTCCAAGCTGCGAACACTTCCTTGACTTTGGAGAGCGAAACATTCGACCACTCCTCTTGTGCGGCTTTCCAAAGTCCGGCCTCAGTTTTGGGACGTCGGTTGAAGAGCCGTTGTTTCAACATACCGAACCCGTAAAAATCCAGTGGGCTGGCGTCGGGAGACTTCACTGGAATGTCCGAGTTCCTGATAAAATTTAGGCCTAGGGTGTCCTTCATTTCTTGTAGGAACTGTTGGGTTTTGTTGGAGGTATGGGAAGAGGCTTTGTCGTGATGAAGGAACACTTTGTCCATTTCCCCTGGGTAAAGGTCCTTCAGTTGTTCGATAACAGGTTTCAGAACGCATTCTATATAGAATTCTGAGTTCACCTTCACCTTCGATGGAACCTTTATGAGCGGAAGGACTCCACGGCCAGTCATTACCCCGACAACCATGAAACCTTTAGGAAAAGTTTCGGAGCATTGGTGAACCCAATTATCCGGGACCTGATTGCCTCTTTTGATGTAACAGATCTTCCGGATTCCATTGCAATACGTCACATACATCCATGCTTCGTCCAATGTTGCAGTATATTCCGATCTGGAACCGGCCAGGTGTTCCTCGTAGAGCTTCCGGGCATTCGTTGCACGGTTTTTCATGTGGAAAGGGGTGAGCTTGTGAACCTTGCCTTTTTGTCGGGTATCCAGTTCCAAATCTTTGTGAATGATGTTATTTATCGTTTTTAGCGATGTTCCACACATTCTGGAAAGTTGGCGCTGAGATGGTGGATTTTCAGTAGTTGCTAGCCGCTTTACCTTGGAAACCGTGGCGGGGGTCCGCACCGGACGTGGTCGATCGACTTGAAATTTTTGCCCATTGGATTCAGCTTCCCTTTTCTTTCCGATGCCATTTACTACCCTACATATTGTAGCTTTGCCAACATCTAGTCCTTCTGCTTTTAGCTTTTTCACTATGACGCTATAACTGTTTCCTTCTTTGGAAAGCCGCACAAGAGGGGTGGTCGAATGTTTCGCTCTCCAAAGTCAAGGAAGTGTTCGCAGCTTGGAAAGTCCGATGCAGGGAGATAGCCAAGAAGAAGGGGAAGCACATAGGACACATGAAAAAAATTCACGTTCGAAAAATAAAGTTCTAACGGACGTTTGAAATCGTTTCATTTGAAAGGAAACACCCTCCGTATTTATCATAAAACTTCACCACAGAATCTTAAAGAATATCTTATTTAGTGAACCAATTAAATTCTTATATTGTGCACATTGTCTGCTACCCTGAGATCCATCCTTCATTTTCGGATTGGAAATTTCAATTTCACAATTCGAAATGTCGAAACATTTCATTGAATTAATTAAGATGATTTTAACTATTGGATTAGTGATTATGTTTAAAAATACCTCATCATACTCCCATGGACAAAACTCAAGAAGGTTTTACCTTTCACCATGCATATCGGGATTCAGACAGATAGTTGATACACAGTGGCCTTTTCAAAAGAAAAACGAGATAAATAAGTGTGAACAGAATTGCCTCTGTCTCTTTTAAAAATCAGACGACCGGCTACATCAAAAACGTTCCACTTAAGTTTTATCCATGTGTGTGTGTGTATATATCCATATAAACTATAATCACATAGAATTCTATCCATCAAATCTTCTAGAGAGTCAATTTGAATAGAGATAAAAGCTAAAGTACAACGTCGAATCACCTTGAACATGGTTTAAAGCCACGTTCCATTGTGAATTGAATCTAGAAGGAATAATTTACTTTGCTGAATAGAAAGCAGAGTCCTTTAATTAATTCCCTTTCAGGCAGAAACAATTGAATCCTGGTATAGGAACCATTTTATTTCCCCTTGCTGCAGTTAATTTTACGCCTAGAGTGTGACAACTATCTTAACAAGCTCTATTGCTGGAAGACTTTAAATTTCTAAATATATTTTTAAATATTTTATATATTATCATAAAACCCTTTTAATCGCTTTTTCATTGGGTATATAATGAATAAATTGTGTAAAAAAGGCTAAGTAAATATTTGTGCAGGGGTAAATATATTTTTAAAAAGGCATTTATTGGATCAAAATATCATTTATTTTACCAATATTTCAGTTGGCTGAAAGCCAAACTTTATCAAGAAAATATATAAATTTTTAAGTGTGCCAACAAAAAGCTCAGCGCCACATAACGTCAAAAGAATTAAGTTTAAAAAATATGTTTGCTTATACTCAATGGGGAGAAAAATTGATATATAAACATCTTTCAAAAAGCTAATTTCTTTATGAAACTACTATATGTAAGAGTATAAAATATATAGTATTTTTTGGAATCTCTTTCTCTTTGTGATTGCTCAAATAATGTTGCCTATTGCTTTCTGCTATCTATAAAGACTTTATATATATTACCTATCTGATTATTTTTCTATTCCTAGAGTTAGCTTCTAAACTACGAGTATTCCCACAAGTATTATCACTTTTAAATTCGTATTTTCATGATATCTAGATACAAAATAACCAACAAATGTTTCTGGTTGTTGGCCTTCAATAGCTTAGTGCTGGTTGTATGTTGAAGGTTTTCCATGGGGTTTCTCAGAATATTTTTATATTGCAAGAAAGGGATATCGAAGGTCAAATGTGCTTATGCAATGAAACAATTTCCTATGGGGTTCTGTGGAGAGGTGGTCTAAACCGTTGGTATTCTACCGTTACGACCAGGGATCGAATCCCACACAATGAAAACTTTTTTTCTAATTTAAAAAAATGCTACAATGGCCAACAATTCGAAAGTTCAAACCCATCAACGGGCGCAAATAAACAAACGATGCTCTTGCACATTTGTAATTGCAAATGTCGAACTGCGCTTTTCACTTTTGTAGCCATGTGGTGTACTTACTATAAAAGCAGTCTTCAACTTGTACCCCCTGTGAATATCAAGGTCTGCACCAAGTGTACTAGGGATAATAATAAAATAATTTCTCTCTGATTTTGAACAAGAAAAGATCGAGTTTGAGTTTAGAAACGATGAAATGTTTATGTAAAGGTATATGTCTCTGGCTCTTAACAATCTCTCGTTAGTATATATATTATATAATCTAAAAATATTATATAATCTAAAAACTCTAAATATTTCTATATTTTAAAAATATATATTTCATTTTATTCATTGATAATTTTTATTTTTGTTATCATCGTTTTTAGAAAGACTTTTAGTTTAGTTGTTTAGTTTCGTTGTATAATTTTGTTGTAAATATGCGTAGTTAACCAATCAATCCTTTTAAATCACTAATATAGGATTAAATTATAAATTCTATATAATGTGAAAACTAACAAATGTGTAATCTTTCCTCAAGTAATTGAAAATAAAAGCTACTTGACGGTAAATATTTATCTTTTTTTATCACGACTGCACCTCAACCCTTTATCTTATCGATCCTTTGTCTTATCAAGCCTTATCTAACAACAACACAAAATATTCATAACAATAAGTCGACAGGATTACCTGAAATTTCAACCTAATTGCTCTATTAATTATTCAAATTTCATAAAACTATTTTTACAAAATGTCTCGCAAACAAAGGAATGTAGAACACGCCATGACGCCATATCCAAATACTATAGAAATACCGAAATTTAATGGTCAAAATTTAAACATAATATCTTGGCTCAAATTCTTTAACAAAAAATGTTTACAGAAGCATCTTGATGAAGATTTTAAACAAAATAATATATCAAATTATCTCGAGGGTGAAGCTTTCAATTATTATATAGAAGAGTTACAAGATATAAATAATTGGGGGGAAATAGAACAAAAATTAACATCATACTTCACTATAAATGATTCAAATTTATTCAGTAGGTTTCTAAATTTAAAATATAATGATAAAGATGATCTGGAACAATATTTTAAGGAAAAATCTGCTTTAGCCAAAAAACTAAACCTAGGTAAAACACTTTTATTAGAGGCACTTACAGATGGAATGCCAGATCACCTAAAAAAATATCTAATAGCTGCAAGAGTACAAGAACCTTCAGAATGGTATAAAATCACAACCCAATTAAAATTATCAACAAATAAAGAAGAAGAACCCCA
Organism: Cordylochernes scorpioides; assembly: GCA_030710605.1. Lineage (NCBI taxonomy): Eukaryota > Metazoa > Arthropoda > Arachnida > Pseudoscorpiones > Chernetidae > Cordylochernes > Cordylochernes scorpioides. Next base: position 33,356,700 of record CP092871.1, on the reverse strand, counting down.
ACAACCCTCTACCAGTACAAGCACTCCAGTAAAAAATTTTAACTCCAACTCCTCCAAAGCTCATCAATACCAGCCTTTTCCCAGGACAGCAGCAGCAACTCATCACCAACAAGAACCCCACAAATCCATAAACCAGCCTCCATACCCCTGCAAGATATGTGCATCTCACCAGCTACCCAACCAGATCCATTTCCATAGAGACTGCCCACTTAAGAACAATAATCATCCGAAGCGCATCAATCCAGGTAGAACATTATTACTTTTTTCTGTATTTATAAACCAAATATCCTTACCTTGTGTACTTGACACTGCATCATCTATTTCCATTATACCTTTAAAATACTTAAACCATATTTATTATAAAATTTTAGATAATTCCCCAAAAGAAAGAATAGGTCAGGTAGAAGGATTTACTTACCCATTATACAAAATATTAGTTAGGCTTAGCTTAGGTAAAATTACAAAGTATCAAGAAATGTTTGTTTGTGATAGTCCAATAGAATATCTTATTTTAGGTTTACCAACATTTTATATATTTAAGTTGCAAATAGATTTTTCAAAAAACCTTCTTTTCCAAAATTATAAATTCTTGTATTCTTTTAATCCAAAAACTGATAATCAGAAGTCATATGCCACTACACTATGTATTCCAGACCCATACTATGTTAAAAATTCATCTCTTTTAAATATTAACCCATTGTGTAATTTCAATTCTTTTGATATACCAAATACAAATGTTAAACTTATAGATCCTAATTCAAATCCCATTACTGATTCTAACCCATTTCACAGTATGCGACAACCCGGCTCTATAACAAATTATAATTCCTATTTAGACCTTAGTAAAGTAGATATTAATCCAAATTTCTCTAATCAAACAATTTCAGATATATTGCATAAATATAAGAATGTTTTCTCTAAGCACAATTTTGATATAGGACACATAAAGACTAACCCAATTTGCATATCTCTTTTAGATAATATTCCCATAGCACAAAAGCCATATAGGACATCTTTTTACAATAATGCTGAAATACAAAAACAAATAACTGAATTATTAAAATATGATATTATTAGACCCTCATCTAGCCCCTATAGTTCTCCTGCATTATTAGTGAATAAGAAATCTGATGCCCCAAATCACCCCACAAGACTCTGTATAGATTATAGGAAACTTAATCAAAAAACAGTTCCAGAACATACCCCAATTCCACTTATAGAACAAATTATAGATAGGTTATCACAGTCAAAAATATATACTATTCTAGATGTTAAAAATGCATACTGGCATATACCCATAGATGAAAAAGATAGACATAAAACCTCCTTTGTAACACAATTAGGATGTTATGAATGGAACAGACTTCCATATGGTCTAAAAAATGCACCTTCACAATTTGAAAGGATTATGAAGTCAGTTTTCACTAAACATAATATACACTATGCCTTAAATTATTTTGATGATATTATTATACACTCCAAAACTTATGAAGAACACATTAAACATTTAGATGACATATTAGGTATATTCGAACAAGAGGATATAAAGCTGAATCTCAATAAATGCAAATTTTTACAAAAAGAAATACAATTCTTAGGATACACTATTAACTCAGGAAAATATACACCAAATAACACAAATATTGAAGCAATTTTAAAATTAAATAGACCATATAATATTAAAACCTTACAGAGATTTTTAGGCACCATAAATATTTATAATAAATTTATTCCCCATTATGCGCAAATTAGGGCACCTTTGAATGAACTTTTGTTAAAAAATGCTCCTTGGCTATGGAGTGCGAAACATGAACAAGCCTTCCAAACACTTAAAAATTCACTCATATCACAGCCTGTACTATATATTTATGACCCATCAAAACCATGTCATTTATTCACAGACGCGTCAAGTCTAGGAGTAGCAGGAGTTCTTAAACAACCAGATGAGCAAGGCATTTTACACCCCATAGGTTATTTTTCAAGAAAACTTCATCCATATGAACAGAATTATACTGCCTCAGAAATTGAAACATTAGCTATCATTAATTCAGTACAAAGGTTTCACACATATCTACACAACATACATTTTACCTTGCACACAGACCACTTACCTTTAAAATGGATCAAAAATGTAAAAAACCCACAAGGTAGATTATTTAGATGGTCTTTAATCCTATCTCAATATAGCTTTGACATTAAACATATTAAAGGATTAAATAATATAGAAGCAGACATGCTGTCAAGAGCACCTGTCTCATTTTACCTAACATATAATGAGTTAAAAGAACACCAATCCACAGAACAAATTAGTAGTGCTAAAATTAAAATACAAAATGGCCTCTACATTATTAATAGAAGAGGTTTTAAAAGAGCTTATGTACCACAAACACTAAGACACAAATTATTAAGCAAAGTACATACAAAGCATGGACATATTGGAACAACTCAAATGACTAAAATAATTTCTCCACACTTTTATTGGCCACATATGTCTAGGGATATTGCTAATTACACCAAACATTGTGAAACTTGCCAGTTTAACAAGTCTAGGGATAACAGAATTGTTTATGGACCACTACAACAGATGCCAATAGCTACACACCCAAATCACATTTTTTCTTTAGATACATTGGGCGGGTTACATAATTATGGGACAACTAGACACAGTATCCATATGATAGTAGATCACCATAGTAGATTCCTTTGGGCTTTTCCAACAAAATCTGTATCAACTGATTCTTATATAACTTGTTTGAGAAATTTATTCCAAATTAATAAACCAGAAATATTAATAACTGACAGAAATGCAGCTTTTCTTAGCAGAAAATTTAAACACTTTTTAGATAGAAATAATGTTAAGCATCTACTCACCAGTTCCCATCACCCAGAAACAAATGCAAAAGTAGAAAGACTAAATTCCACTATCATTAATAGGTTAAGATGTGAATATAATGCTAATTTAAAGATTCCTTGGACAAAATATATTCCTAAAATTACTGAAAGCTATAATGAAACAGTACATACCACAACAGGCTTTACACCTAAATTCTTATACTATGGAATACAACCACAGTATATAGAACATGACACAGAAACACATACACCAATTGAAAAGGCAAGAAAATTAGCCATTGAAAGAACCATAAAATCCCATGAACACAGCAAACAACTTTATGATATTAAACACCCAGAACCCATTTTTAAAGAAGGAGATCAGGTATTAGTAAAAACCTTTATTTATCCAAACACTGGTAAATTAACACAAAGATATATAGGCCCATTTACAATTTTAAAACAACTTTCTCCAGTCACATATGAAATAGATAAGCCTAATATACCCCAAAGAAAACAAACAGAAATTATACACTCAAATAAGCTTAAATTATTTTACCCAGAAACAGATTTTTTACTTCACTATAGTACTAACATAGAAAATGACTTTATAGTAAACCAAAATTCTAACACAAAGTTAATAGATATTGATGATAAACCATGTTTTTTACAGGAAGGCCATATTTTGGACATGGACAATGAAGAAAAAATATCAGCACCAATTCTTAAGCCTTCACAAATAACTTAATGTCACTCCATACATCTATTAGCGTTTCATTACTCAACCATGTAAAAATAACATTTTCTACGCTTTTGATATTTTGAAGTGTACCTAGCATAATGTAACAATTACTCAAATTTAAATACCTTTTTTGCTTCATATACATTTTTGATATATTTCGCTCATTAATATTTCTTATATATACTTTTATTATAATTTCATAATTATATAAATTTTTGTAAACAAACTTTCTTTTGTTTATTATGAAAAAATGTGCGTATTGATTTTTATTGTTTCATTTTTAATTATTTCTAAAGATTTATTGATTTCGTTTAATTAATTATTTTTAATTACCAATTTTATTTTAAAATTTTATTTTTTTAGAATCTTTTCACAGGGGGGAAATATTATATAATCTAAAAATATTATATAATCTAAAAACTCTAAATATTTCTATATTTTAAAAATATATATTTCATTTTATTCATTGATAATTTTTATTTTTGTTATCATCGTTTTTAGAAAGACTTTTAGTTTAGTTGTTTAGTTTCGTTGTATAATTTTGTTGTAAATATGCGTAGTTAACCAATCAATCCTTTTAAATCACTAATATAGGATTAAATTATAAATTCTATATAATGTGAAAACTAACAAATGTGTAATCTTTCCTCAAGTAATTGAAAATAAAAGCTACTTGACGGTAAATATTTATCTTTTTTTATCACGACTGCACCTCAACCCTTTATCTTATCGATCCTTTGTCTTATCAAGCCTTATCTAACAACAACACAAAATATTCATAACATATATATATTTAGAAAACATTAATCCGGTATCGAAACACGAATAGCTCAATTTACTAACAAAGGTAATTAATTAATATAGCTTTGCAATGACCCTATATTCTTTAAAATAACTATTTTATTAGTCACGAAAAAGGTGACCCATATTTATTATTTTTAGTAGAATAATTCTATTTATGCAAATCTGGACACATTTCTCCAGCTAGACAATGATTGCAGCTAATGTCTAGTCTCGCGTTTAGACCCCATATATTGTATTATTTACATATATTGCCAATGAAATAATCTCTTGTATCAATATTAGGTTTAAAGGGAAAAGTTCATTTACAAAATATTTAATCTCAAGCTTTCAGGCTCGAACGTCCCTCTACAGGAGAAAAAACGGTACAAAGATTATTGTCTATTCATGATAAAATTGTGAAAAGGTATTAAAATTACAAAATATTTTCTCACAATGAGTTTCTTTTTATTACAAAGCACTAGCTCTCAAACGATAATCGCTATTCAATACGCGCGCAGCGTGGATATTTACAACTGTTTTTAAATTGGTATGTCATTTAACAATGTTATGGAATATGTCTATTCACATCTTCAGGGCATCCAGAGCCTAAAAATTTGATCTATTTATTTTTTCTGAGATATCGGTATTGTGTATGTTTTGGTAAATATTTCTTGTAGGATATAGTCGATGTTTCATTAAGCCCGTTGAAGAGCGATTATCGCTTGAAAGTTAGCGTTTTGTAATAAAAAGAAACTGATTGTGAGAATATACTTTGTAATTTTAAAATATTATTGTAGCGTGTTTTCACCTGTAGAAGATCGTTCGTGCCCTCTAAAACTAGGGATTATATATTTTGAAACTAAACTTTCACTGAAATCCTGATATTTTTATCTCGATACATATATTCTGATATGTGAAAAAATAGTACAAATGTGATATTGTACTGGGATAAGGTGCATAAATTAGGTAAAAAGGCATATCCTTATCGTGAAACTAAAGGTTGCGCCATCTATCGGAATAAATATAACCTATTCTCGTTGATTTTTATTTATTCCAGAATTGGTCAAATACCCATTCTTTATTAATCAATAAAAGCTAGCCACGGACGCGTTTCGGGCTGGTGGCCCTCATAAAGCGTGGTGCAAGCTTCCAATTCTAGAATAAATACAAATCAACGAGAATAGTTTATATTTATTCCTATAGATGGCGCAAGCCATCAGCAACCTTTTAGTTGCACGATCAGGAGATGCCTTATTTCATAATATATTCTGATAGTTTTTTAATAAATACTCACAAAATTTCTTGCCATTTTAATCATTTTATAATATAACTAGCGGATGTACCCGGCTTCGCCCAGGTTTTTCTCGAGGGAATGTTTGTAGTCTAGTAATAAGAAAATATACTACACCTAAAAACTATCAGAGAAAAGAGAAACCACGGAAGGTGAACAGAAAAATGCTTACAATGGATGTTATGTTTACGATATCAAGTTAAATAAAAACAAAGATAAAATTAGCATATTTTGGTCACTATAAATTTGTATATTTGTTAGGCGAATTTAGAAACATGATAAAACAATTGGGTATTTAAAAACAAATGTAGAAATAAAAGTTGATGTATAATAAACAAGGTTAAAGATTAGTTTTAATTATTAATCAAGATTGTGTGTGAATATGTGAGAAAGATGTAATATCGTTGTTGTTTTCTTGGCCGACTGTTTTACATATGGTGTTATCTTAAAATTGCTTGTTTTGAATATTTTTTAGATTGAGATTATTAGCTAGTATGTAAAAAATTACTCTGTTGAAATTTAATTTTGTATTTATATATAAATAAAATTAACTATGTTGATTTTTTTTGTATTTAATCGATAACAGCGAAGTTACGCATGTTAATGTTAGGAAAAATATTTTGATGTTAAGCAAAACCTGCTCCATCTCGTTTTACATAAATGTTGAAAATTTGGTCGAAATTGATGCATTGTAACGAAAGTTTTTAGTGGTGTCCACTTATGAAATTTCCATTTTATTAATATAGATAACATTAGAGACACCAAATAAGTTATATATGTATTTAATTCTATATAACTGAGAGATTCTATTAATATATTTATATATAGTTCAATAATTATGCTGTGCTAAACCATATTTTAATAATATTAAATTTAATTTGACTTTCCAGTGTTTAGATCTTTTTTTTTTCATGAAACCAATGACTAGACAAATTGAATTTACTTACTTTTCGTCTGACAAGTAATATAATTTCTGAATTGCAAATTTCAATATTTTCGAGTTATTATTAATTAACATGGAAATTATAAAAGTAAAATTTTATTCGCTAACACAATATAATAAATAATTCTTGAATAATTAAATTTATATTTATACCAAATAGAGTATTTTTATTTTAATATTTATTTCTTAGAACCAGTTCCCGCGCTATCCACGCTTCATAAGTTTAAAGAAATGTGTACCTTGATAAAGCTTTGCGTTCAGGCAACTGGAATATTGGTAGAATAAATGATATTATGATCCAATATATACCTTTTTAATTAAAAATATATTTATGTGTTGAGAAAAAGGGAATTCCCTTATCGTGCAACTAAAAGTTGCTGATGGCTTGCGCCATCTATCGGAATAAATATCAACTAATATGGCGCAGCCATCAGCAACTTTTAGTTACACGATCAGGGAATGCCTATTTTCCTAATTTATCTACCTGATCCAAGTACAAATTCACTTTTGTACTATTTTTTTCATATTTATATGTTATAATGCACTGCGGCCTATAATTATAAAACGACACTTGAAGTTTCACCGCATGAGTTTCTTTTCTGTGAAAAATCAACATTTATTTCAAGGAGAAATATTTACTATTTCTAACCTTTTTGGATGAAGTATGAAAGGGTGAAATATGAAGAGTAATGACGAACGGAAAAATAAAAGTGTCCAGGGATGGGAATTACTTCATCCAAAAAGGTTAGAAATAGTAATATTTCTCCTTGAAATAAATGTTGATTTTTCACAGAAAAGAAACTCATGCGGTGGAACCTCAAGTGTCGTTTTATATTTATATGTGTTTGTGAAAAATATTTTTTAAAATGTTTGGTGTTGATACAAAAAATAAATTAGACATATCCTGACCACTAACCTGAGAGTCTTTTAGATGGCAAAACACCATCTTGTGGAACAGAAATCAACTAAACGTACGATTTCTTGATAATTCATAAAAAGCCAATCATTTAAAAAATAAATATATTTCATTATATACTCCCTTGGGAGATTTTCTGTGAAATCCGAATGCTTGATAAAATTTTTAAATAAAACAAGAAAATCACGTTTAGAAGACGTTTTGTTTATTATTTCATAAATAATTAAGAGGATTTTATTTTTCCGAATTCACAAAAGGTTAAATTAACTCAACTTATGATGAGATAATTCGCTATATGAATGTTATATTTAAACAATATTAAACTTTAGAGTAAGATGAATAAAACACTTCGAATATATTCGAATATATATAAGGAATGAAGACATTAAGACGCGAATGTTACTTTTCACAAATAAATCAAACTTCTACTGCCCAGTACTGCGATGAAAAATATTGGGAGATTTGGCTCATCAGTGGTGAAACCTCCCAGCGGTTTCGCCAATTTAATCTACCAGACCGCTTCTTTAGAGCTCTAATACTGTATTGGATCATTCTGCTTATATATGCCTTACTGAAGGGTAAACACTTAGAAATGGTATTCAAGCAAACTATGAATATAAGCTTTTTAGGACAGTAGAATTACATTTAAATATTTGCATCGAGGAATGCTCTTCCAGAAACATATATATATATATGGTGATTTATTAAACAGTCGGAGTAGTTGTGTGGTGAGTGGTAAGAGGCATCCAGAGGCAAAAACCTGTGAGAAGTAGATCGAGAGGAAATAGCGAAAGTCCGAGGACCACCCTGGAAACAACTAGGGTCGAGACCACCTCAGTGAGAACTGTCCCTTGATCATGCATGCACTAAATTCCGGCTAATTGACCAAATAGGGATGGCTTTCTAGCCCAAGTGTCCCTTGATCATCTAATCCAGCTTCTTTTATACAGCTTTGGGTAAGATAAATTATCCCCAAGGGAATGAAGGCTGACATCTGTTGACCAAGGGTGTTTTTTTATCCGGGTTTTTTTTTTATCTTCCCTTTCCTCATACTCCCACACAAGCCATTTTATTTATATATATATCTAAATATTATGACATATATATTGTAAGAAATGTAGAAATTAAGAAACGAATTATTGTTTTACACATGAAACAAACTTCGACTATACTTACTGCAAGGAAAATATTGGGACGGCTTGACTCATGAGTGATGAATCTTATCAGCGGTTTCGCAGATTGAAGAGTTGAATCTTTGAAATGATATTCAAACTGAGATTTCAAAGGACAGTAGTATATATTTCATATATATTTATTCAATATATATTAGAGATTTAATAAAGGAGGTCTGGTCTATTGAATTGGCGAAACCGCTGGTAGGGTTCACCCATAATGAGCCAGGTCCTTCCAAATTTTTCATCGCATAAAGACAGTAGAGGTTTGTTTTATGTGAAAAATAATCAGTCATTTTTTAATGCCTACATTTTAACATATATATGACGCATCATTTTCTTTTAATATATATATTGTGTTTGATATATATTCGCAATCTGACTGGTTTCTACTGTCACGTGATTTTAGCAAGCCAATCAGCGTTAATAATATTAGAGAACAAACATAAGACCGGAGCTCAGTGATTCCAAACATCGAGATAGTAAATGAAATTATATTTATTCTGATATTGTAGTTGAATATTATATTTTTACTTCAGAATTCTGAAAAAAAAATCGATTTGCGGGGATTTTATCAACAGCTATTGAAAAATACAGGTCAATATGTTTCTTGTTTATTTTGATCTACAAAAGTGGGGACCTATTGAAAATCGCCGAGCAATAAGTTTCTTGGTTTTATTTTTATCTGGAAAGAAATGACCAAGAAAATCTTTGAAAATATTCTCCACAATGGTCTCTATATTATATATTAATATTCTCTTATAATGTATTTGTCTCTTATAATGAAATCTATTTATTTATCAAGTTTTAGCACGAATAGAAAATATTTATTTTGTATATTAATCCAATAAATTATTTAATTTTAGTCGCATATAAGATAGGCTAATAAACTTCTTCAAATTGGTTTTTAACTGTCATAAGAATTGAAGGCGATTTTGATATTTAGGAAAATCAAAGAAAATGAACAGCTTCTGGGAAATCATCGGCTTATAGATTTAATCTGGTATTCCATCATTACCATCATATCAAGGGAATTGGTAATACCAACGAATGAAACGAGAGAACTTCACAAGCCTGATTTTAATTCTTCTACCGACATAGGTTAAGATTGTAGAGAACAAATTGTTGGTTGCCAATACTATATTGTGATAATATAAAAGAACAAAAAGGAGATTCTTGTGTAGAACATTCCGCTAGCTTTGGAACGACATCGTTCTTCAACGGACGTGAAGATAAGTATGACAGTATATAGAACTACGTACTACGTAACTATGTAACTAACAAGATGGTAGATAGAGTTAGGAAGTGAGAAATTGAACCAGTTATGTAAATCTATATATTTGGGCAAGAAAGCAATCTTAGAATGATATTGAGATTTAAGCAAATATTGAGATATAAGCAAATAGGGTGTGACTGAAATATAATATTGTGATGCTTGACTACTGCATTAATAAATGGTAAATTTCTGAAATTTCACTTTTCCTTTTGATGCTATTCTTTTGAGTGGAAATGCAGGCCTCCAAAAATAAACGTTGTGATTTATTGGGGACTTTGTTGCAATGAACGGTGAGGTTTCTAAGGTTAAATGAATGTCCTGTTTGGTTAACATGTTGGAATATCATAGATCTGGTGTCCCTACTGATGATGTTCCTATCGCACTCCTACATTCTGATGGACACCTTTCTACCGGTCTCACCCCACGTAAGTGGCAGGAAACTCCCCGCAGGAGAACGAGTAGACGTTGCCACCGGAACTGGCGGAGCTAGGGGTGGGTGGAAGCTTGGTAATGGGATTCCTGATGAGAGAAAAAATATTGGGGGAATTATTGAATAAATATATAGGTTAAAATTGTCATTGTATTATAAGTTCTAAAGACACTCTTACAAAGTTCTACCCCGACTGAAGCAAAGTTGACCAATTATCGAGCGCTCTATCTAACTGAAAACTTCTCTACAATTCTATAAATCACAAAATATAATATCCGTGAATTCATTCATTAATACAACGAAATTCAATTGTATCTCCCTAATATCCTTTCTTTAAATTAAAACCCAAGTCTCTGTATGTAATCAGATCATACACGAGTAAATCATGCATGCTGATAGTGTAATTAAAGATAGCTTCTGAATTTCACCATATATCGGGATTTTAATAACGTCACAATAAGAATTAAACAGTTCCATGCAGATTTACCTACCTATAACCTATAATTTATGAAAATAGTAAGAAAGACGAGAAGAAGAGAAAAATTAGTCGATTAAACTGAATGAAAAGACATTACCTTTGGGAGAAGTCCGACCACACCAGTCGCCCCTAGACCCTTGGGAATTTGACCAAATTCTGGTCCACGGTGACTAACGTGGCAATGGCACACATTTTTCAATGAAGAGGATAGTGGACATTGCGACTGCTGTGATAGAGATGCACGGGGACATCTGAGGTTTTTCATTGGACACGACAACAACAAAAGACATTACCTGAGCTTTCAGAGGGCATAGTCTCACCCGAATAGATATTGTACAGTCATTATATTGTAAACATTATTGAACAAGTCGGAATTGATGAAACTAGTGAATGTTCGTTGATCGATAAAACCGCTCTCCATTTTCCAATTGAGTGCTGGATACTCAAGATTAGGTTTAGTTAGGTTAGTGTGGTTTAGGTTAGGTTACGAAACCCTTGAAAGCCAATTGAGAAAAGAGGTGAGGATAAAATTAGGATACACTTGAATTGATATTATATGAATATTTGAAAATATGGTAAAAAATAAAAATCAGTCAAGGTTTTTTATATTCGACCTAAATTTGAGGTTGTATACTGCGCTTTATTTAATATTATGCGTGAAACCAGGTTAAGGTTTCACATCTACATTATGCATATGGAAATACAGAAACATCTTAAACCTTATATTACTATGAAATTTTATTTGATTTTTTTTTGCCGTATCATTTCTTTAATGAATTAAAAAAACGTATAGTATGATCATAGTATCATAGTATACATAGTATGATCCATTGTTGCGTATAAATATATTTTTAATTTGAAGTCAAAGATTAGAAAACAAGATTATCTGTCCAAAATATATAGGATTATGAGATTTGAAAATGTTTACTGCTTTGATTATTTTTGATAATAAAATAGTTAAAACTTATTCAAGAGTCTATTCAAGCAATCAATGTACGAAACACTATTTCTCTATGTTCAAATAATATTTTAAAACTTCATTTAGAATTTTTTGAAGGATTCTATTCTTTTTTAATATTCAAAATGGAAATGTGATAATATTTTAGGTATTGTTTAGAAATTTTAGTATTTCACGAGTTCTTTAGATGGTCTACAATCCTCACCTACACTACCTTATAGACGAAAAACATATATTTATCATTAATAAATCAAATATTTTAGTTCTATGATGATAAAAAAATATTTAAAACTTTCGCAAAAAGATCATTGAAAAATTGATTAGCTTGATGAATAAGAGCAATTTTTAAAATTTTCAATTTAAAATATAGAATATAAATATACCTTTCTACTAAAAAATCTCAAAACATATATTTTCAAAACTATTTAATTTTCATGATGAAATAGTTTAATATGAATTATTATTAAAATATTTTGCTTGCTTTTTCTCTAATATTTATGTTTGTTTTTTAATTCATTTTCAAACACTTTTCATTTAAATTACGGTTCTAATTGCGATCTTAGTCTGAAAGAAAAAAAGATCGAATATTTATTTTATATACAAGATATTTTTCACATATATTAGAGCAAGCGCTCTCTCTCTTTATGTATTTTTTTTACAAATAATATTTTTAATCTCCCCATAAAGATCTTTTTAATGTATTCCTAGATGGGTGTGGAAGTTGAACTTCTGCGTGAAGCTCCGGCTATAGATGCTACAGATGTAAATCTCGCGGACATCGCTGTGAATCTTGTCGCCGCAAGTCCTACTTGTCGCTGAGGATCCGGTGATATACGGGGCAGGCAGTCTCCATTTTGTCATCGCATGTATTACTTTGAACATAAGTATTTCACATATATAACCTGATAATACTTAGATAGAAATATAAAAAAATATATGCGATATTTATAATTATTTTAACATCGCTTTCTATATTTTAGCATGACACAGAGCCTCGTCTATAATAACATGATATTTTATATTTTAATTTCATTTAACTATATATATAATTGCCTTATTCTGTCTGAAGCTCACGGATAGAATGCGCGCCCATTGGCTGCCGGCGAACACGTGTCCTCCCTGCCCCCCTCTAGACAACCCTGTTATCAGCTGTGTGATACATACACCTGTCTATAGCGGCCATTCTAGACAACCCTGTTATCAGCAGTGTGTTACATCCACCTGTCAATACAGACCACCCTGTCTATAGCGACCACTGACCACCATGCCTATAGCGACCACTCTAGACAACCCTGTTATCAGCTGTGTGATACATCCACCTGTCTTTACAGACCACCCTGTATATAGCGGCCATTCTAGATAACCCTGTTATCAGCTGTGTGATACATACACCTGTCTATAGCGGCCACTCTAGACAACCCTGTTATCAGCTGTGTGATACATCCACCTGTCTATACAGTCCACCCTGTCTATAGCGGTCACTTTAGGCAACCCTGTTATCATCAGTGTGTTACATTCACCTGTCTATACAGACCACCCTGTCTATAGCGGGCACTCTAGGCAACCCTGTTATCAGCAGTGTGATACATACACCTGTCTATACAGACCACCCTGTCTATAGCGGCCACTCTAGACAACCCTGTTATCAGCTGTGTGATATATACACCTGTCTATACAGACCACCCTGTCTATAGCGACCACCCAAGACAACGTTTTCAAAATATATTCGTACTCGGGTAAAACCCGGGCGTTGCCCGGGCCATTCGTCTAGTATTGTATATATGGAATTGATAATAATTTCTATATAATTTTTGGGCAAATTTCCACAATTATCAATTTATTACAAATCACGATAATTTTAGAAGATTTTTAATTCATATTCATCAAAGTAGTGCAAGATTCAAGATGGTTCTGTGGATGTGAGGAACAGACTTCTATTCATCTGCTGCTAAATTGCTCCTCTTCCAAGAGTATAGATTAAACAATGGCCTAAATGTATCAAACCCGTTTGATCTAATATCAACAAAAGACAAATATATAAAATTCAACTCATTTTGTAGATTCATTTTGAATTTTTATTCAAATTTATATTAAAAACTACTTAATTCTTTAGAAACACTTTAATTTAGAAATTGAATCTGTTTAGGATAGTTTTAAATGAATAATTCTCTAAAATATTGTATATTTTCATTATTAAATATAACTTACTTCAATATGTAAATTGTTTTCCTCGAATACACACAATACTACAAAATTTGTTTCATTTAACCATATTTGCATATCAACCTTTGTAATATTTAAATTGTGTTGATATTCTTCTATTTTCATCAAACTAAAACTTGCATACTAATTCTTGTACATATTTCAAATATCTTTCTTTCTCTTTCAATGTTTAGTTTACCTTTGTAATGCAAGTGTCCCTAGGGGTAATAGCGCTCTAAGTCAAATTGAAATAATATATATAATTTCAGAAATTAATTCCAACTATTATAATACTGCTGATCTTATTAATCAAAATGGTCTCTTCATCTAGTATTCAATACTTACATTGTGGTTTGTGAATTATATGACCTGGGTAAATTATTCCAATACAGTGGTACCTCGACATACGAGCGGCCCAACATACGAGTTTTTCGAGATACGAGCCGACGAGCAAGTGATTTTTTGCTTTTAGTTACGAGCGAAATTCGAGATACGAGTTCGGTTCGGTAGTAACACGCAGTCGCGCCATCACGATCATTTAGCAGCGTGCTTTCGCTGTGATAAGTTGTGTTTTGTGTTCGCGTTTTGTGTTGCGTTTACATTTAGTTTTAGTTCATTTATTTTTATAACCATGGATCGGAAGAAAGTTTGTAAAAAGTCAAGTGCTAAGAAAAATATGATGAGTATTGAATTAAAACGTGAAATTTCTACAAGTGAGATAAAAGAGATCTTAGGAATGTGGGAGAGAGTTTCACAGTTCGTGGAAAGAAAAACACCCAGAAAAAGTTGCAACAAATCGTGCATCTAACCTTTTTAATGACACTTGCATTACTTATTTCCGGAACATTCTGAGAGGGAGGAAGAAACAAACCTCCTTGGACATGTTTTTTTCTAAACGGCCTACAGGTGAAAGCGAGAAAAATGTAGCGAAAAAGGCAAAGACCAGTGAGGATATCTAATTTATTTCTTTACATTATCTTTTTTTTGTTTTTGTGCAATAAATATTTGATATTTATAAATACGTTTTTATTATATAAAACCACGTAACAAAAATAACTGGGGTGACATTTTGGAGGTTGGAACGGATTAATGGTAGTTCAATTGTTTTATATGGGGAAATTTGCTTCGAAATACGAGTAATTCAAGATACGAGCAAGGTTGCGGAACGAATTAAACTCGTATGTCGAGGTACCACTGTACTTTGAAATGCATAACTGTGGATTATTTATGATTAGAAAATACTAAAGCCTTTTAATTAGTATTTATATGAAGATCTATTCAAATCATATTTATAATGTGTACTATTTGTTACACCACATTGAAATATTCAAAAATATTTAAAATTTTACATATACTTTCAAAATTAAACTATTTGGAGCATTTTGTTAGTTAGTAAATTTTATTTCATTGCAAAGCGCATTCATGAGTATACATTATATATTTAATTAATCCATAGACTGGTTATATATATATATAAATATGATGCACTAGCGCGCCATCTGTTATCAAAAATCGAAACTATTTTAAAGGCGTAAGATTCTTTATGAATTTTTCCATTGCAGTAAGGGCAATAGAAATTGTTTAATTTAAAAGAATCTTACGCCTTTAAAATAGTTTCGAATATATATAAATATAAACCTCTGAACAAAATGGCTTCCAAACAACAATTTAATTAATTTAAAAAGGCCAGTGTTGCCGTACACAATTAAATCACAGAGTGCTATTAGGAAATAAAAAACTTGAGCTCCACAAAGTGAAAGGGACAACACAATCTGGGAACGTTTCTAATTAGATGAAAACTTTCAAGCTTTCTGCTCGTCTGTATTATTTATATGTAGTGAGAGATTGTGTTGTGTATGTGTAGTTAGGGGTATAATATAAAAGCTTTCATATAGAGTTGAATCATAACACATAATATATCAATATTACATACTTATTTAATTATTAAATAGTATGTTATTAAGGGGAAAACGGAGTGTTATTTACATATCAGTATTTCAGTAGTAGACTACTGCTGGGTAGAACGACTGCATTGCAGAATAATGAATTGTTTTTCTCTTAGCGTTCATTGTAAAACAGATAAATGTTTACCCAGCCTATGGTGAATTTACAGTATTTGCACACACAGAGAGAAAAATTGTAAATTATAATTATTATGATAATAGTTAAAATTATAGTGAAGAGAGAGATCAAAAAATATTTTTTAATAATATAACCCTTCGGTAAAATTATAAATTAAATAAAATTTGCTGAGGAAAGATTTTGATTTATTGATTCATTATTATTTTTTTCAGACCATTGGCATATGTAACTTTGGCCATTATTCGAAAATTTTGCATATATACAGGTCATTCAATCTTTTAGATTTTAACTCTATATCATGTCGAAGTCTCTTATTCGGATATAGTTAAATACTATTGGACAATTGAAATATCTGAATTGTTCTGTGTAACTGGAGTAATTTTCATATTCCAAGAGGTTACAGCTAGGGCATTCACTCTTTTAATACATAACTCTTTGTTGAGTAGGCGTCTTTATTCAGGATATAGGCGAAATACTAAAGAGAGGTATGTAACAAGTGTAATATTCGAATTGGTCAGACCTAAATGTTTATTGAGTTGGCGTTTTATTAGAAGAGAGATATGTTAAATAATAATAAAATATAAGTGACAATTGGAATAATCGAATTGATCTGTGTATTTGGATATATTTGCATATTCCAAATTGTTGAAACTAGGACATTCATTCTTTTTAGACCTAACTCTATATTGAGTAGACGTTTTATTCGGATAAGTTGAATACTAAGTAAAGGTATGTGACAATTGGAATTTATCTCTGTAATTGAAATAATTTGCATAGTTCAATGTTTGAAACCGAGAAATTTACTTTTTTTTCAGACCTAAATCTTTATTCAGTAGACATTTTTAATCAGCATATAGGTTAAATACTAAGCAAATGTAAGTGCCATTTGTAATATCCGAATTGGCCTGAGTAATTGAGATAATTTGAATATTCCAAGGTTGAAACTAGAACATACATTCACTTTTATACATACCTAACTCTATATTAATTAAGAGTTTTATTAGGAAAGTTAAATACTAAGGAAAGGTATGTGCCATTTGGAATATTCTAATTGCTCTGTGTAACTGGAGTAATTGGAAAATTTCAAGGTTGAAACTATAACAAATTAACTCTTTTTAGACCTAAATCTATATTGAGTAGTCGTTTTTATTCAAGATATAAGTTGAATACTAAGGAAAGGTATGTGCCATTTGGAATATTCTAGTTGCTCTGTGTAACTGGAGTAATTGGCAAATTTCAAGGTTGAGACTCTAACAAATTAACTCTTTTCAGACCTAAATCTATATTGAGTAGTCGTTTTTATTTAGGATAAAATTTGAATAATGTGGATGCGTCTGTTGAACAAACCGAATATGAAAATTTGACAAATCGACTGAAATCGATAGTTCAGGGTTTAAAATTTGAAAATACTTCTCTTCTTTCGAGGTTTATCTTATTTAATAAATAAATATTCGATTGGTTACATTATAAATTGTTGAAGTGGATACAATTAAAACAAATGTTTAGCTATATTTTAGAGATATTTTTAGAAATAAAATGATATTTCTAATGAAATTAATCTTGTCAATATATAGTCTATATGAACAATAAAAATGTACGAGATAGATTTATCAAATAATTTTATCCCCGAATGCATTTGAATACGAAATAAATTTAAATATTCGGAATAGTTATTGACTTAAGAAACAGTCTTAGTAAAATATGTATCGAGATAAAAATCTCCGTTACACTCTGCTACGTTAACTAATAATTTGTAATGTTGTAATAAATAGATATAGGGATACTGGTGTGTGTGTTTTATCGAGATTTATATTTATTTTAACTTTTGACCAACCATTGGTAATAATTTTAAAGTAAAATATTTGCATAACTATATATAAATGAAAATATATTGATAAATAAAAAAGGCCAGGTGTTGATATTAAAAAAAAAGGTATATTTTCACTATATACGCTCTTCATCTTATGAGTTCATGTGATAGTGGTCAGGATATGCCTATATTGTTTTTATAAATATATACATGTTATATTTCATAGATCAAAATATTCTGCAAAGTATACACCAGATGTCGCGACTTCCCTTTATATAGCCTATTGTTGTTGATTTTCCCGATGGCCGGCTCAAGCCTTCTGTAAATTATGTAAATAGGTTAATTTATTTATTCTTACGCCTTAAGTCAGGCATACCTTTCTCAAATTATGTTTTCTATATTCCATGAGCTCAATTAAAGCTATATTTCTGATCTTTACTATTTTTATTATACTTTCAAGATTTTATCCACAACTGCATTACCATAGCATAATCCTCAAGATAATCAAAAATAAACAGAAATCTATTTAGTATATATATATTTTTTTATTATCTCAATCTCTCTATATATAAAAGTCAATTCCTGTCTGTTTGTCTGTTTCGCGATAAACTCAAAAACTACTGAACCAATTGGTTCCAAATTTTGCATGTCGCTTTTTATAAACCTGAGGAAAATTTTTGGCTACATTTTTCTTATTATTTTTGGCTATTTCTTTTTTTAATTTGAAGAACTATTTTTTTACGCGGACTAATCCGGAATGGAATGAATACCTAAATATGGCCATTTTTTTAAAGCATCGGTGGCTTAGTGGTAGAATGCTCGCCTGCCACGCGGGCGGCCCGGGTTCGATTCCCGGCCGATGCATTTTTTTTTTTTACAATTTTTAAAACTAATTTATAAAAATATAATATAAATATATACTATTATATCAACTATATATGAATTAAATCAAATACCTAAACACTAATCTCTATATATATAAATGTCAATTTCTGTCTGTCTGTCTGTTTCGCGATAAACTCAAAAACTACTGAACCAATTGGTACCAAATTTTGCATGTCGCTTTTTATAAACCTGAGGAAAATTTTTGGATACAATTTGCTTAGTATTTTGGCTATTTCTTTTTTTCATTTGAAGAACTTTTTTTTTTTACGCGGAGTAATCCGGAATGGAATGAATACCCAAATATGGCCATTTTGTATACGCATCGGTGGCTCAGTGGTAGAATGCTCGCCTGCCACGCGGGCGGCCCGGGTTCGATTCCCGGCCGATGCATTTTTAAAAACAATTTTTAAAACTCATTTATATTATATCTTCTATATATATAAAAATGAATGTTTGTATGTTTGTTTGTTTGTTTGTTGGTTTGTATGTCCGGTATACAAATTCGCAGTAGTTCACTAATTCAAACCAAAATTTCCATACATAGGTAAAAAAATACGAGGAAAACGATAGGCTATTTTAAATTATATATAAATTAAATATTAAAACTATATATTCAAATTATTCTACTTAGCTCACGAACAGCGCCCTCTATCAAGGTTATAAATACGTTTAAAATCGAAATCTTCTCAAAATTGTATTAATAATAGTTCGCTTAATAATTAGAATACTTGATCTAAATCGAAATATTTATAGACGCTCGCTCGATTTGAAGATTTATATCGTAACTAATCTGACTGTAAAGTTTGGAGCGGGACGTTTCACAAGAGTGAAATCCACGGCGCCAATTTATAATTGTAACGAATAGTGTTTGAATAAAACATTTAATCGGGTAAACCTGGGCGTTGCCCGGGTCATTCGTCTAGTATATATATATATATATATATTAAAAAACGAAAGAAAAAAATAAAAGATAAAAAGATCAGGTGTTGAAATCAATATTAAAAATGGCATATCCTGACCAGGAGCACATGTGCTTTTCAGAAGGCAGAGCGCCATCTGGTGGAACAGAAATCAACTATTCATTGATTTAGCCTGTTCCCTGATATTTGGCCAACCCAATTTCTTGATAAATCAAGAAAAGCCATCCACGAACGCGTTTCGCGCTTTTGGCGCTCGTCAGCGTGGAGTAGGCTGAACCATTGCGACCAAAAAATAATTTTTGATCCCAATGGCTTCCTGAAAAACCAAGAAATGGGTATTTAAGGCCAAACTTGCGTAAATACGCTTAGCACATTAAAAAACGAAAGAAAAAAATAAAAGATAAAAAGATCAGGTGTTGAAATCAATATTAAAAATGGCATATCCTGACCAGGAGCACATGTGATTTTCAGAAGGCAGAGCGCCATCTGGTGGAACAGAAATCAACTATTCATTGATTTAGCCTGTTCCCTGATATTTGGCCAACCCAATTTCTTGATAAATCAAGAAAAGCCATCCACGAACGCGTTTCGCGCTTTTGGCGCTCGTCAGCGTGGAGTAGGCTGAACCATTGCGACCAAAAAATAATTTTTGATCCCAATGGCTTCCTGAAAAACCAAGAAATGGGTATTTAAGGCCAAACTTGCGTAAATACGCTTAGCACATTAAAAAACGAAAGAAAAAAATAAAAGATAAAAAGATCAGGTGTTGAAATCAATATTAAAAATGGCATATCCTGACCAGGAGCACATGTGCTTTTCAGAAGGCAGAGCGCCATCTGGTGGAACAGAAATCAACTATTCATTGATTTAGCCTGTTCCCTGATATTTGGCCAACCCAATTTCTTGATAAATCAAGAAAAGCCATCCACGAACGCGTTTCGCGCTTTTGGCGCTCGTCAGCGTGGAGTAGGCTGAACCATTGCGACCAAAAAATAATTTTTGATCCCAATGGCTTCCTGAAAAACCAAGAAATGGGTATTTAAGGCCAAACTTGCGTAAATACGCTTAGCACATTAAAAAACGAAAGAAAAAAATAAAAGATAAAAAGATCAGGTGTTGAAATCAATATTAAAAATGGCATATCCTGACCAGGAGCACATGTGCTTTTCAGAAGGCAGAGCGCCATCTGGTGGAACAGAAATCAACTATTCATTGATTTAGCCTGTTCCCTGATATTTGGCCAACCCAATTTCTTGATAAATCAAGAAAAGCCATCCACGAACGCGTTTCGCGCTTTTGGCGCTCGTCAGCGTGGAGTAGGCTGAACCATTGCGACCAAAAAATAATTTTTGATCCCAATGGCTTCCTGAAAAACCAAGAAATGGGTATTTAAGGCCAAACTTGTGTAAATACGCTTAGCACATTAAAAAACGAAAGAAAAAAATAAAAGATAAAAAGATCAGGTGTTGAAATCAATATTAAAAATGGCATATCCTGACCAGGAGCACATGTGCTTTTCAGAAGGCAGAGCGCCATCTGGTGGAACAGAAATCAACTATTCATTGATTTAGCCTGTTCCCTGATATTTGGCCAACCCAATTTCTTGATAAATCAAGAAAAGCCATCCACGAACGCGTTTCGCGCTTTTGGCGCTCGTCAGCGTGGAGTAGGCTGAACCATTGCGACCAAAAAATAATTTTTGATCCCAATGGCTTCCTGAAAAACCAAGAAATGGGTATTTAAGGCCAAACTTGCGTAAATACGCTTAGCACATTAAAAAACGAAAGAAAAAAATAAAAGATAAAAAGATCAGGTGTTGAAATCAATATTAAAAATGGCATATCCTGACCAGGAGCACATGTGCTTTTCAGAAGGCAGAGCGCCATCTGGTGGAACAGAAATCAACTATTCATTGATTTAGCCTGTTCCCTGATATTTGGCCAACCCAATTTCTTGATAAATCAAGAAAAGCCATCCACGAACGCGTTTCGCGCTTTTGGCGCTCGTCAGCGTGGAGTAGGCTGAACCATTGCGACCAAAAAATAATTTTTGATCCCAATGGCTTCCTTTCAGCCTACTCCACGCTGCTCCTGGTCAGGATATGCCATTTTTAATATTGATTTCAACACCTGATCTTTTTATCTTTTATTTTTTTCTTTCGTTTTTTAATGTGCTAAGCGTATTTACGCAAGTTTGGCCTTAAATACCCATTTCTTGGTTTTTCAGGAAGCCATTGGGATCAAAAATTATTTTTTGGTCGCAATGGTTCAGCCTACTCCACGCTGACGAGCGCCAAAAGCGCGAAACGCGTTCGTGGATGGCTTTTCTTGATTTATCAAGAAATTGGGTTGGCCAAATATCAGGGAACAGGCTAAATCAATGAATAGTTGATTTCTGTTCCACCAGATGGCGCTCTGCCTTCTGAAAAGCACATGTGCTCCTGGTCAGGATATGCCATTTTTAATATTGATTTCAACACCTGATCTTTTTATCTTTTATTTTTTTCTTTCGTTTTTTAATGTGCTAAGCGTATTTACGCAAGTTTGGCCTTAAATACCCATTTCTTGGTTTTTCAGGAAGCCATTGGGATCAAAAATTATTTTTTGGTCGCAATGGTTCAGCCTACTCCACGCTGACGAGCGCCAAAAGCGCGAAACGCGTTCGTGGATGGCTTTTCTTGATTTATCAAGAAATTGGGTTGGCCAAATATCAGGGAACAGGCTAAATCAATGAATAGTTGATTTCTGTTCCACCAGATGGCGCTCTGCCTTCTGAAAAGCACATGTGCTCCTGGTCAGGATATGCCATTTTTAATATTGATTTCAACACCTGATCTTTTTATCTTTTATTTTTTTCTTTCGTTTTTTAATGTGCTAAGCGTATTTACGCAAGTTTGGCCTTAAATACCCATTTCTTGGTTTTTCAGGAAGCCATTGGGATCAAAAATTATTTTTTGGTCGCAATGGTTCAGCCTACTCCACGCTGACGAGCGCCAAAAGCGCGAAACGCGTTCGTGGATGGCTTTTCTTGATTTATCAAGAAATTGGGTTGGCCAAATATCAGGGAACAGGCTAAATCAATGAATAGTTGATTTCTGTTCCACCAGATGGCGCTCTGCCTTCTGAAAAGCACATGTGCTCCTGGTCAGGATATGCCATTTTTAATATATATATATGTGACAATATCGTTGCGGGGTTTCTTGTTGTTCGATTTGAATGGTGAGGATTGGTTGAAACGCAGTCGTTTGAGTGGAAGTTTAAGCATACAGTTAGGAATAATCAGGACACGTGATTGGGTTTGAAAATAAAAGGCAACTGGGTTGGAGGGAAGAAAGCTTGAGAAGAGCTGAGCGATTTGACTTGTTAATTAGTTGATCACATGGCGATGATTGGATTTAGATGAAATGAGCGGAGAGAGAGAGAGATCTCTAGAGTAGATGTTACCTTGTTGGAAGCGAAGGAGCAACTGTAGGTGTTGTTCCTATGAGAGCTAAAACACTACTGACCAGTCTTGCTTTTCGATTTAACACCAAGACTCAGTTTCTCTCTGATTGGTTGAGAGATGATCACATGATCTTTTCCTATTGGTTGACCTACTTAAGGTGCTGTCTTCTGATTGGACCGCGGTTCTCCTTGATGAAAGATATGGCCTGCCTGATAGGAAGTGTCGAGTGCTATTTCCACTTTATTTACTTCCGCGTTATCAAAATACGTCCTGCTTTGTCAGGAAGTATTGAGTGCATCTTGACTAATATAACTTCTGTGGATACTAGATACGTCCTGCTTTGTCAGGAAGTATTGAGTGCTTCGCGACTAATATAACTTCGGCGGTCACTAGAGACGACCGGTCTCTGCCCCTGCAATATTGACACAGGGGTGCCCAGAATAGTCGTGCCAGCTTTAGGCCTATTTCCTATGTCTTTTGTTACTTTCTTTCCTCCAGTTACCTTATTTTTTTATTAAATCTTTGAAAATCATACATTTGTACATGCATAGTGGGTCGGGGAGCATACAATTATATACAAATTATGACAGATGCGCCCCCTACATGTGAAGAATTCAAGAAGGGGTTAGCCTGAGAGAATTCTGTAAAGTGAAAAATAATTTTGTGGGAAAATTAGTTGTGGGTATGAAGGGGCTATATACAAACATTGCTGGTGATATAAAAGAAAAATAGAATGGTGTTGATGGTATAGGTTGAGTATAATTAATAGAAATCAAAAAATTTTTAATTGTAAGAAATCAATGAATGCTATGGTACATAGTGGGCTAAAAAAAAAGGAAAATGCCTAAACGAATTCTACTCGAGATAAGAAATGAATTCGAGGGAGTTCTATTAAGGCTTTTGAAATCAAAATAAAATAATATAAAAATAGTTGAATGAAATCAAAATTGAATGTGTTTGGTTGAAAAAAAATTGTTTTGTTGCATGGTGATAAGGGAAAATGCCTAGTTACTTTTTTGCTCGAATTTTGGAAAAGAATTCGAGGGAATTTCATAAGGTCTTTTGAAATCAAAATAAAATAAAAGGTTTTTGAGCGAAATCAAAGTTGAGTGCTTGGTTGAATGGTGAGAAAAAAAAAAGGAAAAATGCCTAATTACTTTTTTGCTCGAATTTTGGAAAAGAATTCGAGGGAATTTCATAAGGTCTTTTGAAATCAAAATAAAATAAAATAAAAGGTTTTTGAGCGAAATCAAAGTTGAGTGCTTGGTTGAATGGTGAGAAAAAAAAAGGAAAAATGCCTAACCATATTCTAGCTCGAAATTGGGAATGGAGACCGAGGGAATTTTATTAGGGCTTTTGAAAAATCAAAAATAAAAATAAAAATAAAAGTTGAATGAAATCAAAGTGAAGGCTTGGTTGCACAAAAAAAAGAACAAGCCTTGTTGTATGGAAAAAAGAGAAAATGCTTTGTTGCGTTGGTGAAAAAAAAAAAGTGCTTTGTAGCATGGGTGAAAAAGAAAAGAATTGCCTAATTACTATCCTACTTGAGATTGGGAATGAAATCGAGGGGGTTTCATTAGGTCTTTTGAGAAATCAAAAGAAAAATAAAAATAAAATTTTATAAGGTATTTGAAATCAAATAAAAATAAAAGTGGTTGAGCGAAATCAAAGTTGAGTGCTTGGAAAAAAAAGAAAAATGAAAAATAAAAAGGTTCCAACAACAAAGGGTGATTTAATGTTTTTAGTTTAATCGAAAACCAATGAGTTTTCGTTGATAATTGAGTTGTGGCAATATAAGCTAAGTGGTAAATAGAATGATAATTGATAAATAAAAATGATAATATAAACTAATTGGAAAAAAAATGATAATTAATGATTAAAAGTGATAATAAGTTGGATAAATTGATAAATTGATTAAGTATTTACATTTTTAATTGAGAGAAAATAATGAAAGTGATTAATATGAAAAATAAGGTGTATTGGTTTGAACCCTTTGGTATCTACATGCCCTGATCTAAATGTATTGATTGTTCCATTTTGCCCTATAAATGTTTTAATTGTTCAATTATGCCCTATAAATTTTTGTCTCATCTGTGCGACACTTAGGTGAAAAACGTGATTCTAGCCCTCAAGTGCGTTTATGTTATGTGTACAGGAGACATGGAAATCTATATAACCTTTATGTGTAATTTTTTGTCTTTGTGTGTGTTGTGAAAAAATGTTAGAAGTCTGTTGTGTAAGAAATGTGTGGGTTAGTTCTATGTGTTGTCTTGTGGATGTGGAATTGGGTGGTAAAAATCGATATGTAGACTCGAACTGGAATCAAAAATTGGTGGCATAGAGGAATCTGTGGCTGGGGAGAGCGGTGACCTAATTTGAATGAGCGGGGCCTTGTAATGAGACGCCGGAAGCGGGACGTGTCGGGGACGCGAGGTCCGGTCCTAAAATTACCCTCCCACACTATTTGCATGTAATTGGATCAGGAAGTGGGGGAACTGCGTTTCCTGTCCGCCTAATTGCTATTTGCATCTTGTTTTTGGAGTGTGACTTCTCCGATATTGGTTGGTCATTCTTCAATTACTTCTATCTCTTCGGAGTCTTTTTAGATTTTCTGCAAAGATGATTCCTAATGTTTGTCCAAAATTAAAAACTGCCTCTTGTAGTTCGAAGATTTTATGAGCGGGCATGGTATAGATAAACAGGTGATTAATGATTAAAATTGGGATACAGTTGTATGGTAGAACTAACAAACAGAGGATAAAAATCAGATGAAAGATAGGATATTGCCCCATGTTCGTCCACATTTTTGTAACTGGGGACTCTGAAATATTTGCTTGAACCTTATTAATTGTAGAATTTGAATGATTGGTAGGTTCGCAGTTCTCCTGTTTGATATCTTTAGGGAGTGGTGTGATATGATTGAGCTGGTTGTCAGGTTTGCAGTTTTTAACATCGGGGAAGAGTGATGCAAATCGTCTTGTTGTAAAAATGGCAGGGTCTAAATGTCTGAAAGGTTCGCTGCTGGTGGGTTTGAACCTTAATGACTCTGTTTGGAATAATTCGGATGTTAAATGTTTGAAAGGGAACGTGTAATTGGGGTTGTGCTTTATATGATATGTGCTAACGGCGGGTGGTAATATATAATGGATTTTTTCTGTATACAGTTTAAGTTTGTTGACGTGGATTGTGTCCGTGTTTCTTTGAAGTGGTTGATTGGGTCGATCTATGCGGACCACATTTGGTGAAATAATTTCTAATATTGTGTGAGGTCCTGTGAAATATGGCGCAAGTTTCCCTGTATTTGGGTGGTGATATAATTTTACTAACACTAGATCACCTACTTCGAAATGTGGTTGCTTGTGTCGTTGGTCATAAGTGTTTTTGTCTTGTAAATGTTTGTTTTGTGTGCGTGTGTGTGCAATTTTTCTAGCTTTGTCGATATCTGGGTACGGTGTGTTATGATTAGAGATTTCTGGGGGTAGGATACCAAACATTAAGTATATGGGTGGAAAACCTGTGGTAGAGTGGGGTGTCTTGTTATATATAAGTGTAACCTTCTTGACCAACTTGGTCCATGCGACCTTAGGATTTTCTAGGTGTAATAACCTAAGTTTTCCCGTGAGGGTGGCGTTCAGGCGTTCACATAGACCGTTGGCCTGTGGGTTGTTGCTGGTTGTGAGTAATGGGTGAATATTTCTATTAAGTAGGAAACTACGAAATTTTGGCGAAGTGAAAGCAGGGGCTCTATCCGTA